>PVHP010012497.1:0-42831 GCA_004024765.1 Zapus hudsonius
GGTCTCCGTGGGGAGTCTGGCATTTGGGTGGCACAGGGTACTGGCTGGTCCACAGTTGGGGGGCATGTGTTCATCCCCAGAGGTGGGATTTCCCAGAGGTGCCTGGCACAATGATAAACAGCTTTCAGGTTTTCTGCCCCTTAAGATTGTGGTAGGCAGAGGAGGCTGGTTTGGGAAAAGCTGGAAGAGCCAGAAGATTCTGGCTCTAGATTGCCCCCCAAGCCTGTTTTCTCAACTTGAAAATGAGGAAAAGAAGACTTGCCCAGTCTCACTCAAAGCCTTATTTTACAGAAGATGATTAAATGAGAATGGTTATTAACAAAATAGCACATAAAAGTTTATGTAGATGGAAGGTTCTCATATTTCTGTAGTGAAATCCATTCATAAGTTTGGTAGTGAGGAGGAGGGTGAACTGGGATGAAGGAAGTGAAGCATGGCACTTCGTTACTTCCCTTAGGTTAGATGGCAATGACCTGATCTTTCTTCTTTCCAATATTAACTGCAGAAACAAATTTCAAACTTACTTGAAAGTTAAATCAGAATTCTTTGAAATGTGTCCATTGAGTGAGTCACGAAGTGGCCCAAAGGTGGCAGCAGGGGAAAGAAATGAAGGTATAATGTGTCCTTTAGCAACTTGTCAGAAATCATTTCAAGCCGGGCGTGGTGGCGCACGCCTTTAATCCCAGCACTCGGGAGGCAGCGGCAGGAGGATCGCTGTGAGTTTGAGGCCACCCTGAGACTACATAGTGAATTCCAGGTCAGCCTGGGCTAGAGCGAGACCCTACCTCGAAAAACAAAACAAAAAAATCATTTCATACAGTGTCAACTCTGGCTGAGGGAAAATCTTCATAGGGTTTACCTCAGTTCCTTCCCTGTTCACGGATAAGGCCTAAATGAAGCTGGCACAGAAGAGCTGGAGATGAAAGGTGGGGTCAACAGTCCTTGGAGGTACGAAGTATCCCTGAATTGCATACTTTTCAATAGCTAATACTTTTTCTTAAGGTACACTCCATATAACACAAAATTAAGTGAAAACAAAAGAAAACACTCCACTTACTAAAAGAGAAATTTTCTTTACTGAGCTTCTGAAATCTGAGCAATCCTGCTTTATAGAAGTATATTCTATTCTCTTTCCCATACACAAATAAACCTAAAATTTAGAAATAAAACTTCTACGAGAAATATTTTAGTAAAATTTTAAATGTTGTTCAAAAGTTTGTATTGGGAATAAAAGCAAAACTACAAAACCTCTTATTTTTCTGTATGTGTGTGTTTGAGATGGTCTCATGCTGGGTTTAAAAGCATACAACACCACATCTGGCAAAAGGTCTTATTTTAATAGGAATAAGTTATTATAAATAAAACTCCTGATCTGGCCTTCTACCCTTACCCAAAACTTGGTTGTGATCCCATGTGTGTGGGGGGTACTGGGGATCAAAGTCAAGGCCATGTGTATGCTTTGCAAGCAATCTGTCACTGAGCTACATCCTTAGCCCACATGATATTATTTTTTTAAAAGCCTTAAAAAATATTTGCAAGGAGAGAGAGAGACCGACTGCAAATAAACCCTGGATGCAAGCATTACTCTACAGCTGGCTTTACAGGGATACTGGGGAATCGAACCTGGGTCTGATGACTTCTCAATCAAGTGCCTTTATCTGCTGAGCCATCTCTCCAGCCCTCACATGATACTTTTTCAAAGGAAGGTAAAATGCAACTTTTGAGGAGGGGGAATGATTTGAGTACACAAGGCTACAAGAAAAGATTTCTCCTCACGTGGATTCTATGACGATCTTTTCTGGCTCTATTCATGCATACGTGTTATAGAACCATTTTAAACATACATCTTCCTGAACATGGCCATATACACCATCTCAGATTCTTTGCTCAGAGACAGAAATTATAAAATCTCTCTCTCCCTTCCCCCTTTTTCGAGGTAGGGTTTTGCTCTAGCCCAGGCTGACCTGGAATTCACTATGTATTCTCAAGGTGACTTTGAACTCAGCGATCCTCCTCCCTCTGCCTCCCAGTTGCTGGGATTAAAGGTGTGCATCACCATGCCTGGCTCTCTCTTTTTTAAAGAGGTATATTGAACATTTAAAAGTGAGCAGTTAGACAATTCTAACATCCTTACAACCCATTAGTAACATAACTTAGTGTGCTACATTAGAAGCTGTTTGTGTGTGAGGGCATGTGTGCGTGCACAGGTCAGAGGAGAGCATAGGGTCCTCCTCCAGCACACTTGAGCCATCCGTCTCTCCCTGAACCTGAGGCTTGCCACTTCAAAGGGACTGGCTAACCAGAGCCTTAGCATTTCTCCTGTCTCCTCTCCTTTCATTGAAGGGGCCACAGGCATGTGTACCTGCTTGGTTTTTCGCATGGGTGCTGAGGATCGAACTCAGGTCTTCATGCTTGTGCGGCGAGCACTTCTACCTGCTGAGACATCTCTTCAACTCCACCATAATAGATTTTTGAGTAGATACAACTCTTATTATTATTATTTTTTTTTGGTTTTTCGAGGTAGGGTCTCGGTCTAGCCCAGGCTGACCTGGAATTCACTATGTAGACTCATGGTGGCCTTGAACTCACAGCAATCCTCCTACCTCTGCCTCCCGAGTGCTGGGATTAAAGGCATGCACCACCACGCCCGGCTCTACAACTCTTATTTTATGTCATAGTTTTTCTCTTTTTTCTTCCCTTCCTTCCTTCTTTCTTTCTGTCTTATTGACATAGGATCTCCCTTTGTAGACCAGGCTAGTCTTAATCTCTGAATCATCTTGCCTTTACCTGCGTGCTGGGATTACAGGCATATATCACCTGGCTTCACATGATACCAAGGTACACATAAGCACATGATCACTGCAGAAATTTTGAAAAGATAAGGATCGATCACTCAGAACTGTCAGCTGGAGAGAATGACAATTTGACGGTCACGCCACTCTGAGCTGACCAGGGCAGACAGCACTATCCCTGTCTTAGAGTCCAGAGAACGGAAGCTCGGGAATGCTCCATGACGTGCCCAAGTCATCTCGAAATGTGTGCCACCTAGTCAGTGGAGAAGTTGGTCCCGGGGCTTTCCAACTCCTGTGTCACTCCACCTTCCCATCATCAGCGCCAGGCCTGCGTACTGTTAATACAGTGATTGCATCTTCTGGCTGAGTGACCTCATGACTAGCAACCCGCCACTTTCATAATGGGCTCCCATTAATGACTCTGTTGATAGATATTCCCCTACTCATCAACCCGCAGAGCAGTTTACCTGGTGCCTTATAAAAGTTCATACAATATTCAGAGTAGCCAAGAGAAAGTTGGTTACCTTCTCTGTAATTCCACCTGACTGACAGCCAGTAATGGTCTCCTGGAGGGAAGTGGCTGCGACTTTCAAGTCCTGGCCACATGGTCCATTAGGTCTGCCGGTCAGGGACACCTTCTCTGCACCGTTGGGCTTAGCCTCAGTCTCGGACTTCTTGCAGTGTGGGCTGACCCTGGCGACGGGCTTGTGCCTGGACCCCAGGCTTTCATTCTTCTGTGGTGGGGAAACAGGGTTCTCAGGGCTCCTCGGACTACTCTGGGTATCTGCAGGGACTTTATATTCCAATTTGGGGGAACTCTTAGATCCTGTCAATTCCTTTTTTCCCGAGCCTCCATGGCTCCTCTTGGGGGTGTCTGCAGAGCCTGGCAGGCTGGCTGCTTTGGAGGAAGGGGTGTTATCTTCTAAGCCCAGTGAGCTCCCAAGCAGAGGCACAGAGCAGGCCTTGCTGACCAGCGGTTTCTGGGGTGCTTTTTCTTGCTTGTTGACACCCACGACCTTGGAAGAGGCTGTCGAGGCATGCCTAGTGTCATCCTCTGCTGGAGGCCTGCTAGGACTTGGCAGGGCTCCTGGGAGGGAAAGGCAGTCCCCGTCCCCGTCGAAGTCTTCCTCATCACTGCCATCGTAACAGCGCACTCTCGTCTGGCGGAGGAGAGGGTTCCTGAGGACCTGTGGGCTTCCAGGGAGACTGGCTTGCCTGGCGACTGTCACCTGCTTATGGAAGAGCCCAGAGGTCCGTTGGCTTCCGAGAGCCACAAGGCTATTGGCCCTAGCTTTTCCTGGTTCCTTTTGAGCTGGAAGGAACAGAGAGAAAAGTCAAATGAAGAAGAGTTTCCCGCTTGGCTTGGTCTTATACTGTCTCACTCATCAGACACACCAGCATTTCCAGCTTTGCAAATGCCAGGCATTTATCCTTTGGCCACTGGACAACCCCACGTAAACCATATGGCTTCTTGGGGTTCATACCCAGTGGACAGCCAGCTTGTCACACTCCTCTTTTCATCCTGGCTTCTCCTACCTTGAACAAAACAAACTCATCTCTGGATAACTTAAACTGTCTACTTTCTGGACACAGGAAATTTACAGGTTTTCAATTTCTAGTTTGATTCCCATGCTGCTAGGGTCTGCACTAAATGCTCATACTGAGAATTCCTCTCCAGATGGGTGGGACCAGTAACACGGTCCTCACAACTGGGCCCTTTCATCACCAGCAAGGGGCACAGCAGAGCGAAGCCTTGGTGTCTACTTCTCAAAGATCAAGCGTGTCTGACGTCCCGACTAGGGCAAAGCAGGTGCCTGCACCCTGACATGGTCCTCCAGGACAGAGCGCACTTGGGGGCTCAGAGAGTCAGAGCTGCCCTTTTCCAAAGACCAGGCGATTTTCTTGCTTAGATACTTGAAATAAAAACCCTTGTCTGCAGCAGTCCAAGAAATCAGTAAAGCTTACATCCAATTCTATTATTTTAAGCAGATAATCAAGATTAGGAACAACTTCTTGCAAATATTTGTCTTTTACAAGTCTTGATTCTTTCTTGCTACTTTCAGCGAAGAGTTAAGTTCGGGGAGCTGGGTAAATGGCTCAGTGGGTAAAGTACTTGCTATACAGGCACGAGGAACCAGTTTAGATCCCCAGCAGAGACAGGAAGCTTGCCAACTAGATAATCTAGCTCAATTGGTGAGCCTTAGGTTCAGCGAGAGACCCTGTGCCAAAGAAATCAGGTGTCGAGAAATCGAGGAAGACACCTGACTTTGATCTTTGGGCCTCTGTGTCACACACTCACACACACACACACACACACACACACACACACACACACACGTACGTAGGGCCCAGTAAGGGAAGAAACCTGGAATTTTGTTGGGATTCCTCAAATTGTGAAGACCTCAGGTTATCCACCCTAATTTGATGCCAGGAAACTCAGGATTGCTATAAACAGCATCTTAAGGGGACCTGGGTGACCCGCCAGTCCCACCCCCAGATAGAATATGTATCCCAGCTCGCTGACTGGTCATTAATGGTGGCTCCATCTGCTAATGGTAGATGCCACCTTTTTAGTCAGGGTAGAAAGATGGCTTCTCTTCAACCAGGAGCATGGACTCCCCCTTTCGGGTTACAGCACCAAGCAAGGTAAACATTAGAGCAAGGGAGAGAAGTGCTTACTGCACTGCCCAGCCCAGGACCCCCGGGGGCTCTCCTGATCACTGGAGGGGCCCGGAGGCAGGCTGCCATCCTCGGACGTCGATGTGCCACAGACACTTCCAGGGTGGTCCTCGTCCTCCGAGCCAGCCACCACGAAGTCTGACAGGGAGCCCTGGCCATCATGGACGAAGTACTGGGAGAATTCAGACTCAGAAAGGAGGGAGTCCTGTTGGAAAAGAAAACACTAGATGTCTGTGACGTCTTGGGGGTTGTAGAGGGGAGTGCTGGGAACGGTAATGACTTCCTCTCTCTCCAAGAACACTTTGTTCTAATCCCTGGTCATTGGAAACAGCTGTGGCCGGGACCACTCATCTTCACTTACTTAAGGATGGTCAGACCAACAATTAGTGACTGCAGGGCCAGATACTGTTTTTAGATTATTATTATTTTTAGGTGAGGGGGGTTGAGGGGAGGTATTTTTTTTGGCAATGACTAGCAAAGCCACAGTTGCAGTTTTTTGACTATGTCATGGAAAACACTGGAAGGAGAAAAGAAAAGAGAATAGAAGTCTAAGCCAAATGGTCCAATTGATGGAAAAACAACAATAAAGGGAGTTTAAATTCTATGCCCTGATCCAGTGGGATTGAGGAATGTTCCAGTTTTCTTCAGGCTGCAGGGCCTCCAAAAGTCAGGCTGGCTTTACTACAGAGCGGTTTCAAAGGTGAGTTTCCAAACTGCAGTTCACTTCTCTTATTTTCTTGGATGAAAATTTACCCAGAGAAGCACACTTCTGGATGTTTGCTCTCAAGTTAGTATGGTTATTTTCTGTCTAAAGTAGCCAAAAGGACTCATGGGCAGAACTGGTTCATGGTCCAGTCAAGTGAGGCAGGTAGTGTGCATTTTGACTCACCTTTTTGGCAAGAGAGGGACTCTTCAGGGGTGTACCTGTGGCGGGTGGGGAATCACAAACCAGATAGTCAGAAGCTCAAATCACAAGCAGGCATTCCTTATTTCTCCAGAAAAGGAGACATCAAGCAGATTAAACAAACCTCTCTTGGCCTGGGTGGCACTGATGGGTGGCATGTGTGGGTGGTCCACCTGGGTACGCTATCCTGACCCATTCCTCCTCATCCTTCCTTGAGACTCTCTGCTCATGTTCCAATCCCTGTCTCCGAAGCTTCCACCTCCATGATGACCTCATTCACAAGTAATTTCTTCTAGATTTTTCTAAATGCTTTATCTGGCCCACAATGCATTTGTGGGTACCCAGGACAATTTGATTCTATAGCCCTTCTTCAACTGTTTTAACACTACTCAGAACAGAGATGCTTACTGAGCATGCACCAGCTGCCTAGTACATGTCCAGGGATATTTGGTGAATGGCTGCAAGGGTGAATGAGCAAATAAGCTCCATCTAAGAAACCCAAGAAAGACCTGGGGAAAGGGTTGGATATGTATTTTCCTTTTTAACCGAATGATGGACAGTTTAGCATTTAGACTTTGAATTATACGTCACGGGCCAAGAGGTTTAGGGTGTACAGCTTCTGGCTTAAGGCAATCTTTTTTTAAATATTTAATTAATTAACTTATTTGAGAGAGAGTGAGAGAGAGGAAGAGGAAGGCAGAGAGAAAGAGAATGGGAGAGCCAGGGCCTCCAACCACTATAAACAAACTCCAGACACATGTGCCACTTTGTGCATCTGGCTTTACGTGGGTCCTGGGGAATTGAACTTGGGTCCTTCTGCTTTGCAGGCAAACACCTTAACCACTAAGCCATCTCTCCAGCCCAAGGTGATCTTTGCTAAGTGAGGAAGTGGAAAGCTTGGGATGAAGTGGGCACAGCTTTCACACTGTCCACATAATGGACTGGTTGGATAAAGAGCCTATTATGCTGGAGTCTACTTAATGTATTAATTATGGATACAAATAATCAGGATATTTCATGCTTGCCAAAAAAAATCCTATTTCTTTTCCTCTGACAACTGGTAACTCATATCTCAGCTCTCTTTCTTTCAGGATATCAATCTGTATGTCGGTAAAATCTCCAGCTCAGAAATGTTTGCAGAGTCCCTTGAGGTCTTTCCACACTGAGCCAACATTAGTTCTAAAACTTGATGCAATACTTTACATTCATAGGATCACAATCATTCTTTGCCTAAAATTTCCACTTAAGGGAAAATTCATGATTTTTGCTACCTCTAAGACCTTTGCATTGAAACTCTTTAATTCACACAAAGAAATCTCAAGCTTCTGGACTGCATTCCCCAATTACTCATACGTTGGTATTATTTCATGCTCACCTATATAATTTTTCAGATGAGTCATGCATAGATACAAGACATGCTGTTTGCTTCCTTGCAAATTATTTGAAAGTCGTTTAAGAAGCATGCATGATTAGGCCCTTAAAGAGGCACGGTAAATAACTGCAGAAATCAAAAGTAGCATAGAAGAGAAAGCATAGACTGTCACAGCTACTTTCAGCAGCCTGATAATTACAAAGAATCCAATACCAGTGCACGTGGGCGCCCCTGGCGAACTGAATGAAAACAAGGGATTACGAACCTAGGCAGGGCGAGGAGCTGGTCTCTTTGCTCTCCTGGTAAGTGCTGCGTGTGATCACTTCATCCATTTCCTGCTCAGAGACCTGATTTCCAGCAGAAAGCACAAATTAGATGGCTTCATTTATTTCACCACAATAAAAGCAGTTAGGACCAGAGTCAGAGTTAAGTGCTGAGAAAGAGTCAAAAGATTGTGGCCGTTCCTTGAAGCAGTAACTCAGGACATGTCAGCACACGTTGGTTAACGGACCCTTCAAAGTGTGCACGCACAGTGAGTCATCTGCTGGTCCCTGAGTTCTCCAAGCAAAGCAGTCAGGGGATATGCCCACCCATGGCACAGCTGGTGTTTCCTCTTTAGAACATTTATTTCTCAGATTTTTAAGAAAAAGTCTAATCAGGGCTGGAGAGATGTATCAGCGGTTAAGGCACTTGCCTGTAAAGCCTAATGACCCAGGGTTCAATTCCCCAGGACCCATGTAAAGCCAGATTCACAGTGTCTGGAGGCTCTGGCATGCCCATTCTCTCTCTCTCTCTGCTTGCAAATAAATAAAAAGAGAAAACCTAATCAAATTAAAATCTACAAAAATATGCAAAAACGATAGTATATTCATTACCTATGATCACTAATTTTTAACATTTTGCCACATTTACGTGTGTCCCTTTTGTTATGTGTACGCACACATGCACAGAAACTTTTTACTGAACCGTTTATAGGTTGCAGATAACATGATCTTTCACTTGTAAATATTTTAGCATGTGAAACAAATAACTGTACTTTTTAACAGATTCAGGAAATTTCACGTTGATGATTGCTGAATATACATTTTGTGTTCCAATTTGCTATTGTTTATGTTTAAAAGACAGAGTATGGGCCCACCAGAGCCTCCAGCCACTGCAAATAAGCTCCAGATGCATGCGCCACTTTGTGCATCTGGCTTTACATGGGCAGTGGAGAACTGAACCCAGTTGTTAGGCTCTGGAGCCAAGCGGCTTAACAGCTGAGCCATCCCTCCAGCCCTCATGTTACAATTTAGTCAGTAGTCCTAAACCATCTTTTATAAATTCTACTCTTCTGTTGATGGGCTGCAACTTGCTGATAGAACCGGCAGAGGTTAGGACTTTCTTCCAGAATGCAAATGAGCTCACAGCTTCCTCAAACAACAAGGTCTTGCAAGGGAAAATATACCCCCTGGATTAACTGTGCAGAATGGTGGAACCGGTGTTTGTTCCAGTGCAAAGTCACTTTGTTTTGACGTGTGGTGGACCACTGCGTCCCAACATCTCTGCTCAGTAATGCTTTACCAAAAGATTATTTCTGGCAATTGAGGATTGGACTGAAACAGTTCTGAGCTTTTGTCTATCACAATACTGATATTTTGGAAAAATCTCAGGCCCATCCAAGCCCTCCATGAGGATCTGTCCAATAGCTTCCTCATACTTAGATTCAGATTAGGGTTTACTTTATTTTTGGCAGAAAAGTTCAAGTTTCTGTCATGGTTTGATCCAGGTGTCCCCCACAAACAAATGAATGTGTTCTCAGTGATCAATGCTCAGCTGATGGCAGTTCAGGAATTACAACCTCGCTAGAGCTGTGTTGTTGGGGGTGGGCTTATGAGGGTTATAAGCCAGCTCCCCTTTGCCAGTGTTTGGCACTCCTTCCTGCCACTATTTCCAGTGCTGTGGCAGAGGTGATGTCCAGCCCTCTGCTCATGCCATCATTTTCCCTGCCAGGATGGAGTCTCCCCTTGAGTCCGTAAGCCAAATAAACCCATTCCTCCACAAGCCGCTTTTGTTTGGGTTCTTTCTGAGCAGCAACTAGAAAGCTAACCGCAACAGTTTCCTTCTCAGTGATCCAGAGGCACTCGGGGTCCACATGTCTCATAACTGGCGATGATAACTTTGATTTCTTGGCTAGGATGGATTGAGTTGGACTTCACTGGAATTTTGGGGGGCCATTAGTGAGTAATCTTTGTGGAGATGGCTTGAAACTACATATATGGTGGCAGGATTTTTATATATTTGTGTGTTATCATTATTATTTTTTAGGTTAGTAAATGAAGTAGTGGGTTTCATCATGACATCTTCATACCCAATATACTTTTGCCCTGTGATTGATGATTCTAGTTTCAATTATTACTATGAAGTTTTTAAAACAGTGATTTTTATATCCCTTTTGTTCCTTCTATATTTACTAATCTAATAGTAGACACAGGGAACTCTTTTCTTATTTGTTGTTATCCTTAACTGTTATTATTCATAGGAAGATTTTTTCAAAGGCTGATGTATACTGAATTGTAATGCTATTTCAAAAGATAATTAACACTTTTGTGTTATTTAGAAAATATATTATTTGTGAACATAGATAGGTAGAGAGTGAGAATGAGTGTGTCAAGATGTCTTGCCACTGCAAATGAACTCCAGATGCATGCACCACTTCATGCATCTGGCCTTATGTGGGTACTAGGGAATCAAACCAAAGCCATTAGGCTTTGCAAGCCAACAAGTACCTTTAAATACTGAGTTATCCCTCCACTCTCTAGCTTCTTTTTAAAAAATAAATATTTAAAAAATTTTTATTTATTCATTTAAGAGGCATATATATATTTATATACACACACATACAGAGCAGGGGAGAGAGGGGGGGGAGGAGAGGGAGGGAGAGAGGGAGAGAGGAAGGGAGAGAGGGAGACAGAGAGGGAGGGAGAGAGAGAGAGCATGTCAGGACCTCTAGCCACTGTAAATGAATTCCACATTCATGTGCCACCTTGTGAATCTGGTTTACATGGGAACTGGGGAATTGAACCTCCATCCTTAGGCTTCGCAGGCAAGTGCTTTTAACAGCCGAGCCATCTCTCCAGCCCTCCAGCTTCTTTTTTTAATGGTAAGAATATTTTAAACTTAGAATAGCAATTTTGTGCACTAAAACAATATTTAACATAAGTCACATTTGGATAAATACAGTGATTTGCCTTCATATTTCTACACAGGGTTGGAATTGTATTTTACTCTCACAGATAAATCACAATCATGCCATGGCCTTTATTAATACTTTAGAGTAGACCTCACAAGAAATAAAATACAGACGCCTCCACAGAACAAAAATATAATTTTGCACAAATGAGCCAGGGCAAATGTCAGCTTCAACAGTGGCTGGTGTTTTTCATGAAACTAGACTTTTAATATTTGCAACTGTTTTTCTGAGGGATAAAAACCAATTTCTGTTACTTTCTTATATCTACCATAAACTGGAAGCTGCTCTCCAGGAAGTCCTCCTCTTTAGCTGTCCAGACCTGGGAGGTTTGAACCTCCCAATTGGGCAGTCACTGCTCCAGACATCATGAGAAACAGGAGAAGAGAAAACCCTGTGGTATTTCTTTTGGAACAAGACACAAATTAAGGAAGCACATATATTCCCTAAAACCATGCTGCTGGCATGGAATGCTAGAATAAATGGTACAAAAATACATTAAACAGAAAACAAGATCTTGACCAGAAGAAAAATACAGTATCATGTGACAACCAAGAATACCACGTTTACCTAGGAAGAAACGTGAAAGCCCATCCAAGGCTGAGATGTGGTTTTGCTGGACACATTTGCAACACATCACAGACGACCAGTTTACTGTGGCTGGGAACACGAATCAACCTGTGTGTCCCACGGGGTCTCAGACCACCCGCCCATCGGATTATTGGGCTCTTTCTGAGATGCTGTTTGGATATTGGTTGTGTTGGCAAAAACAGGACCATGCTTTTGGGCCCAGATGAAACAGACTGAAGCAATCACCGCCCGTGTGAGGCTAGAAAGGACTCGAGGCCAATGTGAGGGGGTTATTAGGTCAGCCACAAAGCTGGACTGCTTTCTGAGGTGGAAGGAGGTGATGTGGGTGCTGGAGGCCAAGTGCAGAGCCTGGAGGAAGGAGCTGAGAATTGTATTGGCCTGCTCTAGTCATGAGGCCAAATGATGTTGAATGTGCAGGAGAGAGCGAGCCTTGGGGAAGCTGAGAAAGATGCTCAACGTTGAATCGAAGAGAAGGCATCATGACTACAGAAGGAAGGAAAGGGTAAAAATGGGCAATAAGCAAGAAAAAACCAGAACAAAGTGGCAGCAGCAGTTGGTTTCACAAGAAGGATCCTCATTACAAATTGTTTGAGGAGAGCAGCACTCAGGAGGCAGAGACAGGAGGATTACCATGAGTTCAAGGCCACCCTGAGACGACATAGTGAAGTCTAGGTCAGCTTGGGTTAGAGCGAGACCCTACCTGGGAAAATAAATTGAGGGGAGATTGCTCAGTGGTTAGAGGCACTTGCTTGCAAAGCCTGCTGGCCTCGGTTCAACTCCTCAGTACCCACCTGTTGCAGTCAGCTCTCTCATTGCTGGCAGAAAGGAATCCAAGCAAAATCAGCTTGTGGAGGAAAGGTTTACAGACTCCAGGGGAAAACAACATCATCATCACCTCCTCAACATCACATGGACAACAGAACAGGACAGTGTGCCAGACACTGGCAAGGGGAAGCTGGCTATAACCTCGTAAGCCTGCCCTCAACAACACAGCTCCAACAAGGTGCCAATTCCCAAACTGCCATCAGCTGGGGATCCTGCATGCATTCTGAATTTTTTTTGTGTATGACATTTCTGAGAAAGTTTATATACATACATTAAAAAAAGCCCCAGTGCAATTGCTTTTAAATCAGTGTGAAGGTGACCTCTGAGCACGCATCACCATTGTTACCACAGCCCCAGAGCATGGCATGGAGTTACAGCTCATCCCATTTCCTCACAGTGGTCATAACCACCACAACCAGCGAGGTCAAGGAAAATGGAAAACGATGCTATCAGGAAATCTCAGGGAGACAGCTGGGCATGAGTGCCTTGGCACCCACCTAAAAAGCTGGGTGTTGGCTAGAGAGATGGCTCAGAGGTTAAGGCAATTGCCTGCAAAGCCTAATGACTCAGGTTCAGTTCCCCAGTACCCACATAAAGCCAGATGCACAAAGTAGCGCACGCATCTGGAGTTCATTTGCATCAGCTGGAGGCCCTGGCGCACCCATTCTCTCTGTCTCTCTTCTATCTCTCTGCTTGAAAAAAGAAGAGAAAGAGAAAGCTAGGTGTGGCCATACCTGCCTGTAACCCCAGTGCTGCAGGGAGTGGCTCCCTGGTCAGCCAAGCATAACCAAACATCACAGCTCAGGCTTAGTGAGAGACTGTCTCAGGGAATTAGGAGAGCCTCCCCGTATGTATACACAGGGTGAGGGCAGAGCTCTGCATCTGCACATACACTTGCATACCCCACATACTGACGTACCAGACATACTGCGCACGCAAACAAGCGCGTGCATGCACACGAGCACACACACACACACACACACACCCAAAACAAACAAGAAAGAAGTCTTGCCCGACCTGGTGGAGCCTGCTTTTAATCCCAGCAGAGGTAGGAGGCCAGCCTGAGACTGCATAGTGAAATCCAGGTCAGTCTGGGGCTAGAGTGAGAAACTACCTCTAAAAACAACAACAACAAAAAAGTCTTGGGGACTGGAGAGATGTGGTTAAGGTGCTTGCCTGCAAAGCCTAAGGACCCCAGTAAAGCCAGATGCGTAAAGCCAGATGCATAAAGCTGCACTTGCATCTGGAGCTCATTTGCAGTGGCTGGAGGTCCTGGCGCACCCCTGCTCTTTCTCTCTCTCTCTGACTATAACTCTCTGCTTGCAACTAAATAATAAAATATTAAAAAAGAAGTTTTGGGTGTGATACACAGGGGCACCACAGCAAGACCTCTTAGCATAGACTTTGTAGGCTTGAAATGGCACCTGAGTCCTCAAGCACAGCAGCATGAGGTAGTGTCATGCTCCAAGAATGCCAGTCACTGTGGCCTACCTAGCTGTAAGAGCTAATGCTCTGAGCTCTTTGAGATGCTAGGAGGAAGAATTAAAGATCTGATTGGAATGTTAGAGATAAACTCATTTTGTTTATATCCAGTAGTGATTATATAAAACAAAATTGTCTTTACATCAAGTATTTAAAACAACATTGACAGTGCTCAGAGGTTGAATTGAACTTGCTGAAGTGTCCTTCAAAAACATAAAAACAAGGCTGGAGATATGGCTCAGTGGTTAAAGGCTCTTGCTTGCAAAGCCTGCCAGCCCAGGTTTGATTCCCCAGTACCTATGCAAAGCCACCAAGTGGGACATGCATCTGGAATTTGTTTATAGTGGCAAGAGGTCTGTCCGCTTCTCTCTCTCCCTCTCTCCCTCTCTTTCTCCCCCCCCTCTCAAGTGTTTATTTGAGGTAGAGTCTCACTTTAGTTCAGGCTGACCTGGAACTCACTCTGTAGATCCAGTCTGGCCTCGAACTCACATCGATCCTCCTACCTCTGCCTCCCAAGTGCTGGGATTAAAGGCATGTACCACCATACCTGCCTCAGTAAAAGTATTTTTGAAATGGCTGTTGGCATTTTGGAGGCATGAATGATTGAGAATTTGACGTAAACTATTGGCTCCACCGTATTGGGCTTGCAAGTTCAGTCTCAGTGTGCTGAGCCCTACTGGGGAAGAGGTATGCTATTGGGGATGGATCTTAAATCCAGCCCTAAGGTGCGTTCAGAGCAGTTTGAGCTCTGGCTGTTGGTGCTTGCTGCAGTTGTTTTTGTCTGCTTGGATCTATGGAAATGAGCCAGCTGCTTCTTTCATGAAGGAACTTCCCCTAAACTCTATAAGCCAGAAATAAACCTTTTCTTCCAATAAACTGTTTCTAGTTGGTTGGGTGATTGTCCACAGATGCAAGCATACTCTCAAACGGGAGTAATTTGCCAGGTCCTCATAAGAGTCCATGGACCTCCGGTTATGAACCCCTTCTGGAAACCAGTTCCCGGGGTTAGCCCTCATAGTGCTGGAAAATTTCATGCATGCTACTGGGGGATAACGGTTACTAATAGTGTGAACAGGCAGGGGATCCTGCAAGCTACAAGACCAACCAGCTGGGCAAGGTGGACAGGTTATGAAGGTAATCAACTGCTCCCTGCTTAGATCGATCCATGCCTGGTACTGAGAACCAAGTCAGAGCACTGCGGATAGGAAGGCTGTAGGAAACTTTCACTGGTCTCTGCCCAAGAAGAGAGGGTATGCCCATCATAAAGTCTTTTAAATGACTATTTATCTCTTTTTAAAAAATATTTTATTTATTCAATTTCAAGCAGAGAGATAGAGATAGAGAGAGGGAGAGAAGAAGAGAGAGAGCACCAGGGCCACCACCTTGTGGATCTGGCTTATGTGGGTACTGGGGAATTGAACCCGGGGCCTTAGGCACTGGAGGCAAGTGCCTTAACTGCTGAGCCATCTCTCCAGCCCTGTTTATCTCTTTTGATCCATGCTGCTCTCACTCTTGGTTGGAGAATCTGCTTTTTACAGAGGGAAACAAATACTAGAAAGACCCAGGATCCATCCATCAGTATTCATTCAGAAAAGAAAGCCCACTGCCTGCCTAGCACGAGATGAGTCACCCTATCACATCTGTCCCAGAGACAGTGCCAAGGAAGAGGCATCCCACCCCTAACCCCCAAGGCAGGGTCTCGCTCTAGCGCAGACCTGGAATTCACTATGTAGCCTCAGGGTGGCCTTGAACTCAAATTCAAGGAGGATCAACTCATGGTGATCCTCCTACTTCTGCCTCTGAGTGCTGGGATTATAGGCGTGTGCCTGAAGTGGTAATTTAAGTGTTGCTCTCACTGCTGGCCTGAGAACCTCCTCCACCAGTCTGCTGGTGGCAGACACTCAAAACTCAGCAAAGCAGAAATTCAGAGGATGCTAAGAGCTAAACACTAAAGGAGACTTACAACATGCCTGCCAAGGCTCAGGGGACATCGCAGACGAGAGAGGAAGGAGTATCAGGCATGGTTCCCACCACAGAGACTGGTGTATTCATGACCCCACCGAGGAGAATTATTAACCCCACTGAGACAGGAAAGACGGTATATAAAGGCACACACCTTTAATCCCAGCACCTGGGAGGCAAAAGTAGGAGGATCACTGTGAGTTTGAGACCAGCCTGGAACTACAGAGTGAGTTCCAGGTCAGCCTGGGCTAGAGTGAGATCCTACCCCCCAAAAATAAGCTAACAAAGAAGAGTACAACCCAACGAGAAAATAAGAATATGACCATTACTATATATCCGTATAGTAGAGTTCACAATTAATTAAAAGAAAAAAAAAAGGAACCCCTTCTGATGAGCCTGCAGGTTTCCTGGCTAAAGGTATCTTCTAATCCTCCTGCCTCACGTCTTCCCAATTCCCTAGCAGCGGCACCACAACCTCATAATTCATCGTGGAGCTCTGGGACATCATCATTGTCCTGCATCTAGTGGAAGCTCAATAAATGTCTAGGAAATGAAGCTGATGGAGAGCAGGACTGTAATCTGATTTAACACTGTTAGCAGACAGAGAAGGGCGGGCTCTGTTCCACTTGATGACGGTCAGCCTGCCTGCTTCCCAGCCGCACACTCAGCCCAAGGCACCCTCAGGGCGTCCGTGGGGACTGCCTCTTCATTAACAGGTTCACACAGACCACTGACACCCGTGGCTGAGATACTTGAAAGGTCTCCCCTCTTCCCTGCTAAGTCTAGCTTGTAAGAAAAGATCGTCTAACGGTTCATTCTCAGCAGAAGACTATGTGAACGAGCATCTTCACAACCAGGGAATGGGTTGAGCTGCTGAAGTAGCTCCAGAACAGGGATTTCTCTGCCCGCTCTGGCTTCAGATCACAGGCGCTTTTCTTCTCTCCGGAGGGACAGTCCCCATGGGTGAATACGAGAGCTCTTCTACTGTTAGCCTGGGTCTTTAGCAGAATAAGCAAAACCAGCCCGCACAAAGTGAATGTCATCTAAATGGCAGGGGGGTTTGATGTGCAAAACCAGGAAGAGCTGGGTAAGTAGTGAGAAAATATCAAGAGCAGCCTTGCCTTCGTCTCAACACTAGGAAGCAGAGGTGGGAGGATCCCTGTGGGTTTGAGGCCAGCCTGAGACTCCATAGTGAGATCCAAGTCAGCCTGGGCTAGAGACCCTACCTCGAAAAACAAAACAACAACAGTAACACAGGAGTCTTGAGGACTTGGGCCATCAGCCCGAAAAACAGGATCTTCTCCAATACTGACTAAACTTAATCGGCAATTTCTCTATAATAGTTGATTTGAAATGTGGGGCTTTATTTTTCTAACCTTAACAAAAGCAAAATTCACAAAAGAGTATATGCAAATGAGGAATGTGGTTTGCAAACCTAGATTTCAACCTATTTTCTTTTTGAAAAAATATCTTTATTATGAGTAAGCATATACATTGTATGAGCAAATCTTGTGAAGGTGTCCCCATTTCCCTCTCCTCTGTCCCCTACCCACTGGGTCCTTCCTCAGTGTGCATTCTGGATCTGTCCATGGGATAGGGGATATGAACTGCACCAGAGGTAGCCAGTCTTTTTTTTTTTTTCTTTCCCCTTTGTATGTTATTGCTGAAGGGGGCAATGTCTCTGGACATTCTCCTCCGCCATGGCTCTTACATTCTTTCCGCCCCCTCTTCCGCTCAGTTCCCTGAGTCATAGTGGGTGAGTTTTGCATCTGCTTTATTGTTGAGATCTTAAGTATCTCTGGGTCTTTGCCCGGGGTTGTTCAACTTATTTTCATTTATTTCAATTGTACGAGATGAGAGTCATTCAATGAGATAAAGATTTTTTTCCAACTCAACAATTAAATGAACATGAAGAAGAAATCCTTCCTCCTCAAACTGGAAAGCATGTTTTCTTTAAAGAGTATCTGAAAGCTCTATATGCTAGACATTCTTTAAAAAAATTTATTTGCAAGCACACACACAGAGGGAGAGAGAGAGGGAGGGAGGGAGAGAGAGAGAGGGAGGGAGGGAGGGAGGGAGGGAGAGAGGGAGAGAGGGAGAGAGAGAGAGAGAGAGAGAGAGAGAGAGAGGGGAAAAAGTGTGCGTGATTGTGTGTATAGGTTTTCCAGGCAATGCAAACAAACTCCAGACACTGAATACGGAGAGCCACTTTGTGCAGCTTTACGTGGGTACTGGGGACTCCAACCCAGGTTGTTAGGCTTTGCAGGCCAGCGTTTTAACGGCCATCTCTCCAGCCCTATATGCTCAACAACGTATGGAAATGCACAGGCACTGTACATTAGCCAACTTTATTTCATTTGTTCATCTATTTTTGTGGTGATGGGGATAAAATCCAGGCCCCTAAGCATATTAGGCAGGCACTGTACCATTGAGCCACATCAATTTCTTATTTGAAGAAAGTTTAAAAGTCACTGAGCCTGCTTTAATAATTAGCATTAAACTTAAAGATGAGAGAGAATTTCCATCCTACGGGCAAACAAAAGATTGTAGTTTTTTAAAAAAGGTTTCTTATCTCAAAGCTGAAAGACCATACAGATTATCTGGCTCAGCATGTGAAGATTAAGCATCTCACCAGCAGCCAAGCAGTCAGTGGGGGCTGCGCAGAAGCTCTACTTCTACCAGAGCAGAACTTAAGTTCACCAATAACTTTTCAGCATCTTCTAATACAATTTTCTGATAGTTGAGGAAGTCTGGAGTCCTAGATTCACTCCTCACATGTGTCAGTCACAGGCTGATCCCCAACCCCAGGGGTGAGTTTTCACAGTAGACTTCTGTCATTGTGGCTGGACAGCCAGCCAGACCACCTTCCCAGAGTCAAAGCAGGATAAAATGCCTTACCTTTGGATTAGGGTGCCGGCCGATGACCAGGCGGACGGGTCCTGGGGGACATTTGCTCAAGATGGCATGCACCTTGCTTAAGGCGGCATGACGCACGTTCACTGAGTTTACTTCTAGGATCTGGTCTCCGCGGCTGGGGAGGGGGACAGAATGACACAGTGTGGTCACAGGAGGCCTTATAAAAAGCTAAGACAGCTTTCTTTTTGGAAGAGGCTTATAATATGAAATCTTTTCTGAATACTTCAAAGAGGCAAAGGACATTCTTTCATCTTTGCACACACGTCAGAAAAGCAAAACATTCATGTATGCATCACAGTTTAAATGGGCAGAGGCCATTCTCGTTGACTGGCATTTTCAGAAATAGTGAAGTAAAACGGAGAAGGAACACAGCGAAGGCTACTTCTTGAGCACCTACTGTGTGCCAGGTAAAGCAGTTTCTATGATGCTTCCGGCAGGTGTAAACATTCCTATTAAGGTAATGTGTGTGTGGGGGGAGGGGCTTACAAGGATAACCTAGATGACAGGTGACACATATTTGAATTACTTCAGGGCTGCTGGACTCTTCTTATTACATGATAGCCAACGACCATCACCACTTGATTCCTTCTTCCCACCATCTTGAAATGATTATTGTAATATGATTTAAAGAGGAAATATATGAAGCTCAAAGGTTGCCCAAGAATTTGTAAAAATGTTTCAAATTGGAACAAATGAGAACTTTAGGACAAGTTGCCTATTTTGACTTGAAATTATCGAGGGAGAACTCAGCAAGAGAGAACAAAGACTCTTTACACGGGGTCTGAAGGGGGTTCGTTTGGCGGGCTCAGGCATATGGAACCATTCAGGAAAGAAACACCAACTTGGGATGTCATTAAAGGTTTCTTTCCTTTGGGTTCAAAAGTATGTTTCTTTAGTACTTTGGATGATTTGCTAAGTTTTTTTTTTCATATGGAAATTCATTCTGATGATTAACTAAAAAAGTAATATAATCTATTAACAGAGCTCTAGCATGGCGAATTTGTGGAATGCCATTTTTTGAGAATTCTTCAACTGCCAAAGGACTTAGAAGTTTATGGGAGGAGAAAGGTGATATGTTTGCACAGGGTGCCGTGTGCCACGTGTGCACATTCTTGTGAGGCGTAGGTGGGCACCAGCCACCGCAATTATAGTGGAATACCTAGGCATTTCTTGTATCAACAGAACACTGATACTACAACTCAACTGTCTGGATTGAGGAATCAGGTGGCCCAGGATTGCAGACAACAGGCACCAAGATGTCCCCATGCCAGTGGGAATGGAAGCAATTGAACAAGTTCAAGAGCTCATAGTGAGGAGGTTCCCACTCAAGGGTCTGAGTTCAGGACTCTTGCATCCACCGATTGAAGCCATATCAACAGCTCTAGTTTCTTGCATGAAGTTTGCATAAATGAATATAAAAGCGAAAGAGTAGATTGAAATCATCATAGACATTTTTATTTTGTCAAGATTCTGAGACTGAGCTTCTAAGTCCAAATATAACAAAATAAATCAGAAAGGCAGATCTAGAGTTCTCTGCTTCAAGTGAATTTCCTTCAGATGAGCTTTTCATCTTTGGAAGTGCTTTAGTTTTAACTATATTGTTGGAAAAAACTCACGGGTGAAGAATTCCACAAGCAGGGCATGGTGATGCATGACTTTAGTCCTAGTACTCAGGAGGAGTTTGAGGCCAACCTGGGACTCTATAGTGAGATCCAAGTCAGCCTGGGCTAGAGTGAGTCCCTACCTTGACAAAAACCCAACCAACTAAACAAAGAATTCTATAGAAGACTATATTCGAGCAGATAGGTGTGGTGTTGCATGCCTGTAATCCTAGCACTCAGTAAGAGGCAGAAGGATCAGAATTTCAAGGTTACCCTCAGCTACACAGGGAGTTTGAGGCCAGGCTGGGCTACGTCAGACACTCTCAAAAATGTCAGGGATGCCACCAACCTCAGGTTGCTCTCCATCTTGGCCACTGACCCAGGGGCAAGGCTGTGAATGTAGATGCCTGGGGGGCTGTTTTCCAAAGCCAGACAGCAGGCACCAATGCCTAATCCAACTCTGGGCTCTGTGAGAGGCAAGGTTCAAAGAAAACAAAAGCAAACATTAACAAGAACCAGAGAAGAACCACCAATCCGAATCTGAACGATATGTATTCCAACCCACAGCTATTTAGTTCTCGCCCAGAAGCAGAGTGGAAGTCCTGCTTTTCTTTGGATCTAATGACTACTCTGATCTTTGGGAATAGCTGGAGTAGAAGTGAGACTTTTATTCGGGACACAAACCTTTTGGTTATTTACAATTGTGGCAGAGAGAGAGAGAGAGAGAGAGAGAGAGAGAGAGAGAGAGAGAGAGAGAGAGAGAGAGAGAGAAGAGTGGGGGGATGAAAAGTTAAGGCTTGGTGATTATCAATGATTTCTAGTAACTGGTATTGTTAACTGCATTCTTTTTAAAAAAATATTTTTACTCATTTATTTGCAGAGAGAAAGAGAGAGGGAATAGGCACGTCAGGGCCTCTTGACACTGCAATGAAGCATGTGTCACTTTGTACATCTGGCTTTTATTTGGGCACTGGGGAATCAAACCCAGGCTGTCAGGCTTTGTAAGCAAACACGCCTTTAACCACTAAACCATCTCTTCAGTCCTTAACTGCATTCCTATTTTGTTCTTTTTGAGGTAGGATCTCACTCTAGCTCAGGCTGACCTGGAATTCACTATGTAGTTCCAGGCTGGCCTTGAACTCATGGCGATCCTCCTACCTCAGCCTCCCAAGTGCTGGTGTGATTAAAGGCAAGAACCACCACACCTGGCAACTGCATTTTTAATTCTACTTGTTAATTCTTTCAAATTTTATATGTGAGATAGACTGTGTGTACATGTGTGCAGGGGCCCATGGAGGTCGGAGAACAACCTTGGAGTCCTTTCTGGGTCTCTACTTTTTTTGAGACACAGAATCTCCAGGTAGGCTGGCCACTGAGCCCAGGGATGGCCTTTCTCTGCCTCCCCAGCCCTGAGGTTACAAGAGCGCACCATCACACCCAAACTCAGGACCTGTGCTTGATGGACCGAGCCAGCTCCCCAGCCCCTTGGACTTCCTTTCAAAACCGGTCTCTGACACTCAGTGACTCCTCTGAGGAGAATTTAGACTTGTGTCACTTCCCTCACTTTTGCGCAATGACTAAAATCTCTACTTCTGATCTTCCTGTCTGCTTACAGAACACCATCTGTTGCTGACACTAGGTGATTCCAAAGGAACAATTCAGAGAAAAATTAATGTCAAATCCGATTGCAACTTGTCACTCAAGAGAAAGCGAGGAAGTGAAGACTAGCACCACCTTTGTTGAGTGTGACTTCCATGACAATCCTGTCCTTGGGCCCAGGAGCCTTCCGACCCAGGGAGGAGGAACCACCTTCGTCAGAGCCACTTGCTGAGATCCCCCCACTGCTGTTGAAGTTTGGGGAGCTCGACCTGCTCATGTGCGTGGGTGTCGAGCAGGGCGTGAGGCTGGGGCTGAGTAACTTCGTGCGCACTGTTAGGACAAACAGCCCACTCCGGATTTGCTGCAGGAGGAAGACCGAAGCTGAGTGAGAACATTCAGACTGTGCCAGGAGCAAAGGGGAAAAATTCCAGAAGGAAATCAAAGAAGAACAGCAAGAGGACACAGATCAGCGGGAACACTGTTACCTTAAAGGTCTGAATGGCTTCTTGAAACGTCAAGCCCTTTATTGGGATTCCATTTACGTCGAGGATTTCATCTCCTGGTGACCAAACACGAGAATGACATAAACATTAAGCTTTCCTTTTGACTCTGATTAGAACGTCAATAGTGTACCACTTGGCTGCTGATGTGCTTCCATGAAATAGCTTTCATTAGTTTAGTACCCAGGAAAGTCCCCCCAAAGGAACAATTAATAAAAATTTATGTTCTTTGCAGTAATTCTATATTCCAATCTTTAATTAAAACAACCATAGGGCTGGAGAGATGGCTCAGGTAAAGGCAGTGCCTCCAGAGCCTAAGAACCCAGATTCAATTCCCCAGGACCCATGTAAGCTGGATGCAGAAAGTGGCACACGCATCTGCAGTTCATCTGTAGTGGCTCTCTTTGTCCGTATCGCTCTGTTTACGAATAATAAAATTGAAACTATAGATCTGGGCATGGCAGGACACACCTGTAATCACAGCCTTTGGAAGGTTGAGGCAGGAGGTACATAAGTTCAAGGCTAGCTGGGTGTACAAAGTGAACTTGAGGCCATCCAGGGCTACAAATCAAGAACCTGTCCCATATAAACAAAACAACCAGCCATAAAGCTGTTCCTGGGCCTGGGGTCTCATGCCTTTACTTCCTGTACTCGGGAGGCTGAGGTAGGATGATTGTCATGAGTTTAAGGCCAGCCCTGGTTACAGAGTGAGTTTTAGGTCAGTCTGGGCTACAGTGAGACTTTGCCTCAAAGAAAAAGCCAACCAACCAACCAACCCACCCGAGTACCAGGTGTAAGCTACCTCCTTCCATAGGAGTTGTTGGCCAGGGATGGATATCCCTGAAGCATCCAAAACAATACAGGCTATGACCACTGCTGTTGGATGTCTACCAGAACCCTGCAGCTGAAGACACCACATGATTGTTTGCATAGAGAAACCAAGCTTGAACTGAGCTGGGTGCTTCCTCCCCTGCTGGCTAGCTTTCACAGTACCAGAAGGTGCTCTGCAGGCTGGTGGGGAGAATTGTCAACAGTCTTCCTCAGCTGTCAATCTTGTGTGGTACAGGATCGACTTGCCCAGCAAGATGTGCCTATTGGTGCAATAGTGGCACGACTATTATGGGGGTAACCAACAACTTTATGATTTGGTTTGAGGCCTGCTCAACAGGAAGAAATGAACATTTGGTACTGGTCATAAGCCCTAGTGGGGAAACTACTGTTATTATTTTGCTGAATGGACATGATGTACCTGTCAAAATGCCTTTTGAATATTTACATTTAGGATTGGAGAGATGGCTGATAGGTTAAGGTGCTTGCCTGCAAAGCCTAACCACCTGAGTTTGATTCCCCAATACCCACATAAGCCAGATGCACAAAGTGGCACATGCACCTGGAGTCTGTTTGCAGTGGCTGGAGGCCCTAGTATGCCCATTCTCTCTGTCTGTCTTTCTTCTGTCTCTCTATGCTTGAAAATAAATAAAATATTAAAAAACTTTTATATTTATGCACATAGATCAGTGCTAACAGCTCTGGTTAGAGAAGTTTCTTTGTGCAGGAGGCAGCAGTAACTGCTGAGACAGACTCATATCTGGTCCAAATGCTGAGAAAACATGACTGTGGAGTGCTCAGCCCAAAAGGCTCAGCGAACATGGTGGGAGAGGGGACAAAAGAAAATGGAATAGCTGCAGATGCAAGTGGAATGCTGTGAATCACTCTCTTCCAGGCTTGTCATGGACATTGCACTTGGGAACTCTCAGATTAGATTATCTGCATAAAACTGGGCTTGTTGTGATTCTAAACTAAGTAACACACAGACACACTCATACCCCAACTAAACAAAAACCAACTATGGGAACCTTGAAGATCTTATATTTTTCCACTGACAACTTTGAAAACAAGTATCCTATGGCTCAAGAACTGAACCGTAAATATTGAGTTCTAAGGCTTTCCTCAGAGCCACTACTTAAACACTTATGCCTACTGACCACAAGGCACGAGCATATACAACATCTGAGAAGTCATTCCTTTATTTGCAGAAAGATAAGCTCCCCAAATCCAGAGAATCATCATGGTGTACAGAGGATAGTTTCCATGGTAGAGAGAAAAGCTGGCTGAGATGTGATTGAGAAATGGCAGCTCTACTTGCAGAAACAGTCCAGATGTCTGATCTGACTGGGGCAGGCCTGGGGGCTCCATCCATCACGAGGCTGGCATGCAGTTATAGGCTTCGGTCTCAGATTACTGCAGCGTGATGGCAACTTGTAAGGATGTGTGTCTGCACATGCTCACTCACCTCTTTCCGTCTCAAGCTAGCTTATCATCTTCAGTCTTAAGAAGATATAGTCAGGTCATGTTCAAGCTGTGGATAGTGTCTTCTGGGACTGTTAGACGACTTGGTCATTCTTCTGACTAATATTTCTAGTTTGTACTTTTGTGACCATGGGTTGTGTTTTGAAATAACAGTTCAAACAGTATGAAGATGCCCCAGAGAGAACACATGTGCTTTGTGTGGCAGACTTTGTCCACCAACACATTTTTGCCTTTCTGACAGCCAATCCCAGGAGCAAACTGTGTATACATAGCAATAAAGGAATCCTCTAGATGGATTACAAAAAAAAAAAATGCAGCAATGCCCCATGCATTCTCTTTAATACAACTACAGGAGTTGCAGAGTAAGTGAAATGATCTTCATTTAAAAGCCACCTGGCAGAGCCAGTTAATCAATTATGTCTTGAGGTTATATTCACATAGGAAAAGAAAAGAAACATTAAATGATTATTCACGCTCTTAAAATTCATACAAGAACTTTCAAAGGCATATCATTCAACAGGTTGGAAATCCAATCCAAAGACTTATATTTCTCATAAATGAATACATATGAAAAAACAGCATTAAGGAGAATTATGTACTATTAGCCTTTCACAACTATTGATTGTTCTCTATTTTGCTCCATTCTACCAGTCTTGCAGGATGGGTTTCAATCAAGTGAACACACAGCACATCTGTTCTAAAACTGATCTGCTGGACTTTCACATTGCAACCAGACACCAACATCACCTGTGTCTTAACACCTCCTCAAGGAGAAATAAATACTCTGACCATGAAGTAGTAAAAGCCTGGTCTAGTCATATTCTTACCTAAAAGCATATCACAGACTCTGCTTGAAAACAGGACACTTCAACTGACTCTTCCCAGTTTCAAAAAGAAGCAACCAATATAACACCACAACCACTAGAATTTGAACCAACAGAACTAACCAACCATGTAATTTCTTAAGAAATCTTATGATTTAATAATCTCACATAAGATGTGTATTAAACAGAATGGGAACAAATCAGGATTCATGCTTTGATGAGTATCATGTAAAATGTGCTCAAACATTGGAAAGGTTATTTTGTAAGAGGATGTGTCTTAATCCAGGTAAATACTGCACAGTAAATATACAGATGTGCAAATATATGTACATATAAAGAGAACTTTAGCTTCTTCAGTTTTTTCTCAAGCCTAATACAGTCAAGAAGGAAGCATGAGTTCCATGTCTCTCATCCTGTATTCAATTGAGGCAGCGGCATATACAATGAGGTGAACTGAACTTGGGTCCAGAAAGCGGGAGGTGACTTTCCCTGCTGCCGTATCCAAACAGAAAGACAAGCTTCTAGTCACCTAACACTCCCAAGTTCCACTTTCCTTACTTGTAACATAATTGCTCCAAAATGCCCATTCTCCAGGCTTATAAAAGGGTTGATGAAATAATTTAAATACACAGACTACTTTGTAAATGTTTAAGATACCATAAAATATAAGGTGTATTTAAACAGTTAAAATTTTATTTGTATGATATAACCTCAATATTCCTTTAATCTGAATTCAAAAGCACCTGTCTATCCTTACAAGCCTTAAGATTGACCAGCCAGGCCAAGTGTGCCAACTGGTGCAATAGTGGCACGTCTGTTATGGGGAAACCAACTGCTCTCTAATTGGACTGGAGGTCTGCTCCACTGGAAGGAATACACACCCAGTACTGAAGACCTAGTCAAAAGTTTATGGCAACCCAAATCTACCAACAGGACCCAAGATAATGGTTGACATCCAGGCAGGAGATGAACCACCTCTAACTCATCATCTAGGGCCCAAATGAAACCTTTGAGGAACTGGTAAAATGAGCAAGAGCAACCTCCACAGCAAGTCAGATAATCTATCAAAGGGTAATGGAGACAGACACTGAGCATACCCACAATAGTCCAAAGCAGAAACCCAGAGACTCTTAAGAGCTCAATAGTAAAGCAGACTTAAAACTCAGCCATCATGACTCAGGGAACTTTGCAAAAGAGGGGGCAGAAAGATTGTAAAAGCCATGGTGGGGGAGAATATCCAGAGATATTGCCCCTCTCAACAACAACAACACAAAAGAAACTGGATACTGCTTGTACAATTCATAACCTCCAATCCCATGGACGTTCCAGCAATCCCACTGAGGAGGGCCCTCATTGGGTTGGGGGCAGGGAGGAGGGAAATGGGGATATCAACACAAGACTTGTTCATACAGTATTTTTAATTATTAACAATAAATATATACTTTTAAAGCCTATGGCAGAGAGATCATGAGCCCTAGGGAAGTAACCCCTGCTATTATCTGACCAAATGCACATATTATACCTGCAAAACTGCCTTGTAAATATTTTTTTTGAGGTAGGGAATTGTCTCGGGGTGGCCTCAAGTTCATCGTGATCCTCCTACCTCTGCCTCCCTAGTGCTGGGAATGAAGGCGTGTGCCACCATGCCTGGCTGTAAGCACTTTTTTCAATGTGTATACCCATATATAATGCTATTTTCACTTTTGGTTAGAGAAGCTTCTCTTTTCAGATGGTAGTGACCACTGGGATGACTCAGAAGACATCTTAGTGCTGAGAAGAAGGAACAGTGGAGTGTTCAGAACTGAGACATCTCTATCACACCTTCCAAGTCCCAGGGTCCATTGTGGAAGAGGTGGCAGAAAGAATGTAAGAGCCAAAGGAAGGGTAGGATTGCTTACAACACAATCTTCCAGACACAAAATGGCCTTGATATTCATGACCTTGCAGTGTCTGATAATACCTACACAAGACCTTCATAATAGGAGGAAAAGATGATGACATCGAAATAAAACAGAATAATTGAGAAGGGGAGGGGGTGTGATGGAGGGTGACGATAGGGAAAGTGGGAGAGGATATGATCACGGTTTATTGCCTATGATTATGGAAACTGTCAAGAAAAAGTTAAAAAAACCTGTCTGGTATATTTATGCTTAATAAAATTGCAGGTGCTCTGGAGAATATGACAGATGATTGGTTAGGAGCCAAAATACAGTGGTCGATTTTAACAGCAATATATTAAAGATCAGGCTCTCCTACCATCGAGGCCCTGAGGAGAGGAAGGAGGAGAAAAGTCTCAAGAATGTCCAAGAAAAGATCATGATCCAGGACCAAGCAGACAAGACGAACAAAGTCTCTAATAAAAGTATTGAACCACTTTCCCTGCATCCTCTTATTTCATCCTCAAAACAACTCTTCAAGGTAGGCATTAATATTTCAAGTTTATGGCTGAGGAAAGTGAAGGCACATGAACTGTCCAAGGTCATGATGAGGAAGTGCTGGATTCGGTGTACTGGGCTCACGAGCTCATGCCTTAGCTGCTGTGTTGCACACTACATGTCTTATGATGGGCAGGTTCTCAAGGAATCAGGCTTGGATCACTATGAATCAGCAAAGGGCTTGTCTTACCTTCCTTAAGTCTTCCATCCTCTGCAGCAGATCCATTTGGGAAAATGGTCTTGACAAAAATCCCCATCTGGCCTCGGATGCAGTCTCGACCTCCAGCGATGCTGAAGCCAAGGCCCTGCAATCAAAGCAGATGGGGTCCAGGTTGACACTGTGGTGTGGAAATGAACACATTCTTCCCACTGAAATATTCAACTGAAGACATCCTTCCTGCGTAGTATTTAAGCCAGGGCATCCTTGCCTTCTTCTGTATTATTTAACTGAGGGAATGCTTCCAACTTCAAGCTGGGCATGCTTCAAGTGTCCTTTCTAATCTGGCTTGGAGTTAAGTTAGACAACCAGCTTTAAAATTCAAGTTTTCCTCCTCTAGTTCCCTTCTCTGATCTTTCTGCGTTGCACGGGTTATGAATTACATTGGATCTGAGTTGAGGCATCTGAAATTGCTAATATTTGACAATCTTTCACTCCAAGAATGGCCATTTCACAGCATCAGCCAAATACCTCCCAAAAGCCATTTCCCACCACACAGGCATCATATTGGTTTCACTCTCTCTATTTAGTCTTCATGTCATGAGGGCAAAGAAAGTGTGGCTGCCTCTGACTCAAGGGCCTGCAGGAAAGGATGCCAGGGAAGTCCCATCATCCTTCTTTAGATTGGATATATCTTTTATGGTGGCATACACCTTTGATCCCGGCACTCAGGAGGCAGAGGTAGGAAGATCGCTGTGAGTTCGAAGCCAACCTGAAACTATAGGATGAATTCCAGGTCAGCCTGGGCTAGAGGGAGACCATACCTTGAAAAATAGAGCATTAACAACAACAAAGTTTTAAAAATTTAAATTGTAAACCATATAAGGAATCTATGGTACTGCTTACCTGGGCTGAAAGAGTTTGCAGAAAAGAGAGAACTCACCTTGCCTTTTTCTTTGTACAGCCCAATGATGGAGATCACGGAGGGCCGAATGAGTCTCCAAGGAGACTCCACATGGGTGGTGCTCAGGGAGCGGGTAGACTTCTTCACAATGTGGTATTCCTGAAAGCCAGCACAAGGCAAGACCAGAGATTCTCACTGAGGATGCTGTGGGCTCTGGCATGCAAACAGACTAAAAATCTCTATTGCCTTTTCTGTTCCCAATTTTCCTCTGGTCTGTTTGTGGTCCAGTCAGTGGCTTAGCGAAAGTTTACTGTGAATACTACTGGAGCAGGGGCACCTACTGCAATAGACCGCAATGTCTTCTCCCTCACAGAGAAGACCTGGGGACAACCAGTGAGTAACTGTGACATGTCACAGATCCTTCAGAATCAAATCAGGAACCAGAAACTCATAGGCTTCAGAGATGTGGGATGACCATCCTGTGGTTGGGCTCTTCTTGGGAATCACCCTCACCCCATCCCAAGGTCATGATCATGGTTACAAAGCATCTCACCAGGTTATGATTAACTTTCTCAATCAAAAACTCAGCAAGCCCTTGTTTCTTATAAAATGCAAACCACAAACCCAGACAACTACTTTTATACAAAAAAATCCTATTGAGAGACTGCAGCCATTTCAGCTCTAATCCCTCATAGTTGGAAAATAAAATACTTTCCATAAGACACACTTTCCTTTTTCTGGCTAATAGCAGCTCAAATCTCAATCCCTTTTCCGTGCCCTGACCCATGATATTCACGCTTATTAGCAGGGTGCATACTTATAACATAATCAAGAGATTAAGTGCCCACTGTTAGAGAACTTCTTTAACCTAGTGCTTTGCAAGCCTTTGTAGAATAATAAATGTCTTATGTGATCTGATATCTCAGCACAAGCTAAAAATCGCTTCATGTTTCATATGAGGAAAGAGACATCAAGAAATAGTTCTTTTGTTTTTTCGAGGTAGGGTCTCACTCTAGTCCAGGCTGACCTGGAATTCACTATGTAGTCTCAGGATGGCCTCAAACTCACGGTGATCCTCCTACCTCTACCTTCTGAGTGCTGGGATTAAAGGCGTGCACCACCACGCCCAGCAAGTAATAGTCTGATCCATAATTTGTGTCTGCTGCGTTTATATGTAGGAACGAGAATGTCCCCCAATGATAGTTTGTATCCCTGGCAGCTCAGAACAATTCTACTGTGCAGTTTGACAGAATATCTGCCTTTAATGTGGGCTGCCTAGACTCAGTATCACTAAACAAATGATGTGGGCTTGGCAATGTTACTATGTCTTTACTGAAACCACTGTAGAGAGGGCCAGACACAGCCTATGGGTTGGCAACCCTTGAACACATTAGTTTGCGTGTGACCCCACGAGGGAACTTTTTCTCAGATCACTAGTCCTCCAAACCACCTCAGGCCATCTCCCTCTTGAGGCTGTGCCTCATGTAACTGCCTGGAGAGTTTCAGGAGTCTCTTGGCACCAACTAGATCTATGCTAGCTGATAAGGAGACACCGACCACCAGTGGCCACATATTTAAATCAAGAAAATTAAGATTAAAATTATACTCTCAGATTCACTCGACATTCCTTATGTGCTTAGACAGGTAGCTGTCATCTCTAATGAGAGACAGACAAAACCCTTCCATCCACCACAAAGTACACTGGATAACTCTGGGCTAGGCAGTATTTTTAGTGGAAGAGCAAAGGGCAGAAGAAAAAAAAAAACCAAGGTGATTCCTGGGAGAGAAAGAAAATGGCTGAAGAGAAGACAAAGAGGGAAAACCTCTCAGATTTTCTGAACTTCCTGATGCCTACAGACTAAGTTACAAATGTTTCTGGGCTATAAATATGGTCATTTCCTTGGTGGACAGAGAAGCCACCACCTCAATGCCAGGCCTGGCCTGTGACGGGAGTAAGTTACAAACGGGTATTTCTGGGCTATAAATACAGTCATTTCCTCAGTGGATAGAGATGTCGCCACCTCAATGCCAGGCCTGGCCCATGATGGCAGTAAACCATCACTTATCTTTGACCCTAAACCAGCCCAACAATGAGGCTTTCCTGTCCATTCTGGTCTTCTGCCTCGTGGATCTAATGGGTCATTCTGAGGAGGCCACAGACCCTGGCTAGCTCGAGTTGCTGATCTAGATGAGTTTTCTCATGGAAATCTCCCTCTCCATGGTTTTTCCAGTGCCTTTGGGTGAATTCAGCACAGAACAGCCTCTGAAATGTGGCCACTTGTTCCTTTGGTCAGGAAAGAACATAAATCCATGCTCCTGACAACATAACTGGCCACATTCACCCGCCTTTAAGATTCCTGTATATATAACCTTGAGCAAAACATTTAACCCTTTTGAGACTCAGTTGTTCTATCTATACACAGTTATAGCATACCAAAGCAAAAAGCTAAGACCTGTGAGTCCCCAAGCACTGAGGGTCACGGATGCTCTGCCTTCCTCCTCCATTGGTTTTATCACAGGCCTGGGGATGAGATGCCAACCATCTCTTGTGCTCTATGGCTCATAGTGCCGGGGCTCAAAGAACCCCACAAATTCCCTGCAGACTCAGATTCATTTCTAGTGGGCTGGGGATAATAGGATTGAGGAGGACCTCCGAGGATATGAGCTGGAGCTGTGATGGGAACAGGCCCTGGAATATTAACTACCACTTTACCCTCTCTACACCCCCCCTTGTGTTTGAGAGTTGTCACCAGAGAGCAGCAAGGACCCCCAGGCATTGTGGAGGCACACGTGCTCACACCCACCTCCACACCCGTTACAGGGACACAGGGCGATTAAATAAACAGTGGTGGTTCACCACAGACTGGGAGACGCCATTGTCTCCTGGCAGCTGAGAGCAATTCTTAGTTCCAAAACACACAGCAGGAAGGAATCGAGATGCTGGGATCCAATAAGAGATGCTTCAATTTTCTTCAAAGATTGGACTGACATTTTTCTAATCTTAGAGTAGACCTCACCCGATGACTGTTCCCTGTCTCTCTAGTCCCAAATAGTAGGAGTCTAATTGATGGACTGTTCTGCTGAACACAGAGGTCCACAGGTCTTGAAAGGAAAACACACACACACACCCATGTTCTTCCACCTCTCACCAACCATTGGTATGAGTCAAACAGAGAACTGATGGCCCAGCACCAACCTGCGACGATCCAGTAGAATCCAGCAGCTGTGGAAGGGAGTGCTTCCGGCCATCTCGGGAGACCTCCAGCATCCGGATCCGGGGGTCCCCATTGCGCACCATCAGCTCATTGTATTCTTCAACAGACTCCAGGCGGTGGACGCCCCCTGCATACAAACATAGCTTGGAACAGTGCACCTTGCAAGCCTGAAGACTGGCCAGCCAGGCCAAATGTGCCAACTGGGGCAATTATGGGGGAAATCAACTACTCTCTAACTGTACTGGAGGTCCACTCCATGGGAGGGAATACATGCCTGGTCCTGAAGACCTAGTCAAACCTGTGGCTGGGGAGGTCATGAGCCCTAGGGGAGTAATGCCTGCTGTTGTCTGGCTAAATGTATCCATCATGCCCATCAAATTGCCTTATAAGCACCTGTTTCAAAATGTTCATACCCATGTAATAATGCTACTCTCACTTTTGGCTAGAGAAGCTTCTCTTTTTCAGATGGCGGTGACCACTGGGATGACAGAAAAGACACCACAGTGCAGAGAAGAAGTGACAGTGGAGTGTTCAGCACTGGGACAACTCTATCACTTTCTGAGGCTCAGGGTCTATTGTGGAAGAGGTGGTGGAAAGATTGGAAGAGCCAAAGGAAGGGTTGGACTGCTTACAATGCAAACTTCCAGACACAAAATGGCCTTGATATTCAAGACTTTGCAGTGCCTGATAATACCTACACATAACGGGAGGAAAAGATGATGACATCAAAACAAAACAGAGACTAATTGAGATAGGGAGGAGATATGGGGGAGGATGGGGAGGGAATCATAATGGTTTATTGTCTATAATTATGGAAGCTATCAATAAAAAGTAAAACAAAAAGCTGGGCGTGGTGGTGCATGTCTTTATTCCCAGCACTCGGGAGGCAGAGGTAGGAAGATCACCATGAGTTCAAGGCCACCATGAGTTCAAGGCCACCCTGAGACTGAATTCCAGGTCCGCCCGGGCTAGAGCCTTGAAAAACCAAAAAAAAAAAAAAAAAAAAAAAAAAAAAAAAAAAAAAAAAAAAAAAAAACAACAAACCCCAAACCCCCCCCCCCCCCCCCCCCGCATAGCTTGGTATGGGATGAGAAGAATCTCAACAGGAGGCATGATCCCAAACATACTCCATTTACAATGATTCCTGAAGGTTCCGAAGGCCTGGCACCCAAGGCACCCAAATCACCTTTAATCTACAAGCTATCTCTCTAGCCCTAAAATAACCTTTTTTTAAAAAGTTTTTTTTTGGTTTTGTTTTGGTTTGCTTTTCAAGGTAGGATCTTGCTCTAGTCCAAGCTAACCTAGACTTCACTATGTAATCTCAGGCTGGCCTCGAACTCACAGCAATCCTCCTGCCTCTGCCTCCTGACTGCTGGGATTAAAAGCGTGCACCACCACACCCAATTTAAACTTTTTATTCGAGTATAACAACTTGAGAGAAATGTGTACAAATCCTATGCATACAGGTAAGAGATTTTAGTGTGACCATCCCTCTGACCAACACCCAGGTTACTAAATAGAACATTAACCAGAACCTCAGAAGCCCCCTTTGTGCACTGAGTGCCCACCAGTCACCTTGATCCTGTCTTCAAATATCACAGGTCATTGTTGTCTATTTCTGAATCTGTCAATGAATGTACACATGACGTGCATTTTGTGGGTAGGTCCTTGCTTGCTTGTTTGTTCTTTTTTTTTTTTTTTTATGAGGTAGGGTCTCATTCTAGCAGAGGCTGGCCTAGAACTCACAGCTGGATCCTACCTCTACCTCCCGAGGGCTGGGTCTTCGTGTTACGGTGAGGTCCTTGCTCTTAACTTTTTTGTATTGAAATGATACAGGTTTTATTTTATTAATCAAAGTGTAGGAAACCAAATTAACATTCTGAGATGGGTTAGGTTTTATCTACGTATACTTTATGGGGTCTCCTTACTTCCATTTCTGCCAATGGCTACCTAGGGTCGCTATGCTTTTTGTTTTTTAACTTTTTATTGATAGCTTCCATAATTATAGGCCATAAACCATTATAATTCCCTCTCCCTTCCCCATATCTCCCCCCTCTCAGTTTGTCTCTGATTTGTTTCGGTGTCATCATCTTTTCCTCCCATTATGTATAGGTATTATCAGGCACTGCCAAGGTCATGAATATCAAGGCCGTTTTGTGTCTGGAAGTTTGTGTTGTGAGCAGACCTACCCTTCCTTTGGCTCTTTTACTTCTGAGTTTCAACCATCTTTATATTCCAATAGGTTTTGTTCATTCCCATTCTGTATAACATTTCATTGTATAAACATTCCACTTTATCCATTCTATTGTTGACAGACGTCTGGTTTGTTTCCAGCTTAGATTTAAAACAAGGGGTAACTTTTTGCTTTTTTTTTTTTTTTGACTACATAGGGCAGATTTTTGTCTTTGTGAACCATGAATGGTCTTTATCACATTCTTCCTTTTTATCACCCAATAAAAATGTAGAAAGCATTTCTAGCTTTTGGGCCACACACATACAGCTATAGTTTGCTAACTTCTCATTGAGAATAGAGTTAATGAACACTTATGTGTGTCTCTTCCACTGGCTGATGTCAGATGTGGAGGAGCTGACCCCTGGCATCTCTTCGCCTTTGCAGTGTTCTCTCTCTCAGATGCTCCCCTGCTCAGCCATGCTGGTGGGTGTACAATGGGATCTCTGTGGTTTTCCGTTTGCATTCCACTGATGACTAATGAGATCAGGTTTCTTTTCAAACACTCATTGGCTATTTTTGACAAGTGCCTATTTAAGCCTTCTGTCCATTCTTCTAGTCGATTTCTATCATTTTATTGATTCAAAGGCGTTATTATTTTTAAAAAAATACTTGAGAGAAACTGAAAGAGGCAGACATACACAGATGGGGGGGTGGGGAGAATGTGTATGCCAGGGCCTCCTGCCATTGCAAATGAACTCCAAACGCGTGCGTCACTTTGTGCATCTGACTTTATGTGGGTACTGGGCACTTGAACTTAGGTTGTCAGGCTTTGCGGGAAAAGTGTCTTTAACCACTGCACCATCTCTGCAGTCCTGTTATTTTTGAATGTGAATATGTGTGGCATGAATGTATGCATGTTTGATGTATGTAATGGCCCAAATGTAAAATGCCCCCCATAGTCTCATGGGTATGAATACTTAATCCCTAGCTAGTGGTGATGTTTGGGAAGGTCATGGAACCATTAGGAGGTGGAGTCCCACTGATGGATAAGCCTCGAAGTGTCACAACCAGCACTGCTTGCTGTGCTTGCTCGCTTCCTTCTTTCCTGCAGATGTGACAGGGCGACACCTGCTGTCGGCTCCTGCCATGCTTTCCCTGCTAGCATGAAATTAAACCTCTTTCCTTCCATAAGCTGCCTCTGGCCATGGATTTTGTCTCAGCAATGAGAAAGGAAAAGTACACACGTGCATGGGTGCATGTACGTGTGTGCGCGCACATGCATGCACGTAGATGCCATGCATGCACATAGAAGCCAGAGGTTCACATCAGGCACCTTCTTCAATCGCTGCCTAATTTTTCCGACAAGGTCTCTCCCTGAATGAGCCCACATCACTATATTGTACAATGAAATGGACCCCAGGTGTACATGAGGTCCACTGTTGATAAAAATCAGGACTCAGCACATGACCACAAGTTATTTTTTACCTCTGTGCTAAGTAATTTTGTGTCCCATTTAAGAAGTTTGTGTAATAATGAAAACTTTACTTTTTAATTTTTTGCTGCTGGACCCCAGGCCTCATAAGCTTGCTAGGGAAGTGCTCCGCCACACGCCTATACTTCCCAGCTCTTAAAGTGATGATTTTTAAAGACATCTTTATCAATACTTGATGCATATTATATATGTTTAAAAAATAAGATAAGTGGGCTGAAGAGATGGCTCAGCAGTTAAAGGCAGTTTCTTGCAAAACCTACTCTTTGATTCCCTGGTACCCACATAAAATAATGACAGATGCACAAAGCGGCCCATGCGTCTGGAGTTTGTGTGCCATGGAAAGAGGTCCTGGCATGCTCATTCTCTCTCCTCTTTTTGTTTCTCTTAAATAATTATATTAAAAAATCAAATCAAATCTGGGCATGGTGGTGCACACCTTTAATCCCAGGACTCAGGAGGCTGAGGAAGGAGGTTCACTGGGAGCCTGAGATCAGCTTGGGGCTACAGAGTGAGACCCTTACTTGAAAAAAAATTTTTTTTGGATGGACTAAGTCAAGGTAATGGTATACTTTCTGAAATAATATCTTGATGAGTTTTATAATAGTGATCCATGGGGAGGGAGCTGATACAGTTAATATTATAATGATAGCACGAAAGGCTTGGCTTTTCAAAAGCTAAATATTAACTTTGTGAAGCAGGTTTTGTGACATCTGAAATTCCTTTGCAACCAAGGAAAATTTTGCATTTAAAAAGATCACAAACCTAAGAGATTAACACGGATAAATCAAAAGTCGTGGAATTAAAGGAGAACCCTGCTGGCAAGAAAGGAGGTATGAAGGAAAGAAAACTCTGGTTAGAATATCAAAAAAATGTTCCATGAACTGACAGATGATCCTACTTTAGTCATTTTTAGAGACAGACTGGGCAAAACCCGAACGGAAAGGCTGGAACCTCATATGCTGTTTTACATAATTCACGATTTACTAATTCATGGTCAGATTAATCTTTCTTGGCATGCTTACTCATCCCAGAAAGACTTATTAGAAGAAAATTCCCTTTGAGCTGACAGGGAAACGCTTGTCATCAATAGGAGAGAAAGCGCATATGGTAGTATCTGTTGATAAGACAGATGATCTCAGTGATTCATCCTGAGAAAATATGAAATAAACATCCAAACTTATAGGACTGACAAATTAGGAGCCGATCACATTCAAGTCTCCTGCATGCAAATGCCTTCAGAATGAACTTAGTTCAAGGCACTGCATCCATCCGGATTTCTTAAGCCTCTTCCACACGTCTCCCAATTACTTCTCCAGTCTTATCTCCCTCTGCCCAGCTCGGAGAATCTGCTCTCTCCTGGACTGTCAAAAGAAAGGATGTGTCCCCCTCCCTCTCTCCTTTCCAGAACTGGGCAACTACAGATCCTGTGCGAGGTTTTACCCAAGCTCATCAACTCCCACCCAACTTTCTGCTACTCCCCCTCCCCATCACTCTGCCAAGCTTTGCTGGATTGAATTATTATTGCTATCAGATGATGCTGGGCTTTTCAAATGATAGAGGAGAAAAAGCAGTTGTCCAAAACTTCCTATATTATTTCTGCTATTTCCATAAAACCTCCCATTCAGAGAGATGCCTTTCTTCCAAGTTTAGACCGTGCTCTCCCTTCGTCTGAACCCTGCCGCGTCCTGGCTCTCTTGTATCTTGCCTTCCTGAGCACGACAATGATTTTGAGCGTCTGTCTGTACCTCCTGTGTGTGTTCTATCGTGGCCAGCACTGTGTGGAAGAGTGAGCTGCCTTCCTGTCTGAACTCATTCAGGCATTTTCTCCTCTTGAGAGGCAAGAACAGTAAGAATGTTTTGAAATGATGGTGATATGTAAAAACAGTGCTGTCACTACTAGGAAGGGTTCACTGCTGAGTAGAAGTGCCACCCTCCTCTCCTCTTGGACATAGAAGCTTCTCACATTTACTGGAAGAGAAGATGTCTATTAAAGCCTTTAATTACGCACATGCCTTTAGTTAGAAAAGCACACATCTGGAAGGTTCCTAAGCTACATCCCCTCAAACGGGGCAGCGAACAGAACAGGAAACCAAAGGTAGAGGGAACTCTGGGAGGAAGGTCCTCCTCCTGGCTCCACGGAAGTGAGTGTCCTTTGGGGTTCCCTCACTTCTGATCGCATCCATAAAATAAGGACTGCGGGTTCCAAAGTCCTCAGAGACTCCTTGGTTATAAGGTGCTGACCAAGCCTGCACAGATTTGGATGTGTTTCCAGGTAAGAACCTTCTGGAAGTCCCTTTATCAATCAGCCTCTGGTCATCACTATTTCTTTTGCCATAAATCGGTGTTCCAACACTCATTCGTATGGAACATTGACTATATTCTGAGTTATAAATAAAAAACCCCTCGTTTTGTTAATTGGGCTTAAAAAGTGATGCATTTTATGATCTTAACAGAATAAACTGAGTGGAGGGTGAGAGTGTCCATTTTAGCTGTTTCTCTTCTCTCTCTGCTTATAAACAAACAAACAAATAATAAATGTTTAAAATACAAAAAAGTGGTTAAAAATAAAATTTGGGGCTGGAGAGATGGTTCAGTGGTTAAGACATTTGCTTGCCAAGCCTAACGATCCAGGTTCAATTCCCCAGAACCCACATAATGCCAGAAGCACAAAGGGGCACATGTGTCTGGAGTCCGTTTGCAGTGGCTGGAGCCCCTAGCATGTCCATTCTGTCTCTCTCCCCTCTATCTCTCTTTGCTTGCAAACAAACAAATACATATGTAAGTAAAAAAATGTTTAAAAATAAAAAATAAAAATTGGGGCTAGAGAGATGGCTCAGCCGTTAAGGCACTTGCTTGCAAGGCCTAATAATTCAGGTTCAATTCCCCAGTACCCACGTAAAACCAGATGCACAAAGTGGCACATGCATCTGGAGATCATTTGGTGGCAAGAGGCCCTGGCGCACCAATTCTCTCTCTCTGCTTGCAAATAAATAAATAAATAAATAATAAAAATAATGTGTGCCATCCCAGACATGTCACAGGTGGGTAGCTAGGTCCTCTCTCCACTCGGCTGGTAGGCAATAGTGTCAAGGACCTACAAAATGGCTTAATTTCTCTGTAAGTCCAGAAAAAGCATCATAGTAATGAATAGATAATCATGACTTCAGTGTGTATCTTTATATTAACAGAGTCAGGAAATTTTATTTTTTTTAATAGAAAAGAAGGGGCCCATTAAGGCAAAAGTGCCTAGGATCCCTGAAAGTCCCCCTGTGTGTCTGTCTCTGGGGGCACTGACCCTCCAAGCAAATGCCTAGGAAATGTAGAGTGCAGAATCTGTCTGTTGGGAGAGCTGTGATTTGTTCTCATTAGCAGAGATGCAGATTTGATATTGAAGGCCCTTTGCCACTTGTTCTGTTGGCTGACAGTTTTGGGGTGAAGTATATGTGTAGAGAACATGGGCCGTCAGAGATATTCCACACTGAGGGTCACCTGAGATCCCATTAAGATAATGAACACAACATCTAGGAAATTTAAGTTTCAGTAGAAACACACAGAGGCACTACCATTTACTTCATTATGGCTCCAATAAAAATCTTCATGGTGCAGCTTAATGGAGCAGTTATGTAGAGGCATGCTTCAAAATAATTTGGAGATTTGTTTTGTTTTGGGACAGGGCCTCATGTAGCTCAGGGTGGCCTTAACCTTGCTTTGAGCTACAGATAACCTTGATCTCCTGACTCTCCTATCTCTACCTCCAGAGAGAGAGAGAGCTGAGATTATAGGCGTATACCACCACACCCATTAGTGTGGGGCCCAGGGATAGAACCCAGGACTTCCTTATGCTAAGCAAGCAGCCTACCAACAAAGCTACATTTCCCCAGACCCAAATTTGAAATGGTAAGGAGACAAAAGGCTCATCTCACCCACTCCGTGTGAGGGAGGGTGCATCCCTGTAGACCCTGCACTGGGGAGGCTGAGACAGATCTTGAGTTCCCGGTGGGCCAAGCTGAACCGTACCTGCCACCAGGGCTCCTTGCCCGTCCCCAGGCCTTGGGACAGAATGCCCACTCACCTGACAGACGGCTCTTGAGTTTCATTTTACTGCTGCCTTGTTTGGGACTTTCGGAGCTCCCCTTGGATTCCTCAGAGCCACCCAAGTCCTGGGGGTCCTCTGTCCCAGACACCTGAAATGCAGAGCACAGACCTGATTAGACAGAGTAGGCCAAGGGAAGATTTACACAATGGCTTCAGCGAGTTAGCTGAGTGAGGCAAGAGACATGCACCTTGCACCCAGCTGATAGAGGGGGACCCACAAGACTGGGGAGGAGCGATGCAGGTGTCATGTGAGCAAGAAGGGTCACAGGACCAATGCCCAGCCCTTCAGATAGCCTGAAGGCGGCCACCTCAAGCTGGTAAGTTCCTCCTCTTGCAGCACAGAACCAGGAGGGTCCCCTCTGCAAAGGATCCTGGGGCTGTTTCCACTCCCATCCTATGTGTAGGAACTTTGTTGGTCAAGGTCACCCAGGACAGTCAGAGGCCTAGTGCTTTCCTTATCATGCAAGCTGCAACTCACGTTAAACCAGAAATTAAAACCCAATTCTAGGTTTTCTAAAATACATTAAAACTTTGATTCTGTCTCAGTGACAGGGATATATTCTGAGAAACCCAGTGCTGGGCAATTCTGCTGGTGGGGAAACATCACAGAGTACATTTCTGTGTGGCCTCTGGCGACAGAGGGTCAATGTGGCATGCTTGAGGAGTATGAGGCTGTGCCAGCCCAACATGGCGCTGTGTGACAGCAAACTCTAAAGTCAAGTAAAAGGAGTGGCTGGAGAGATAGCTCAGCAGTTAAAGGCACTTGCTTGTAAGCCTGATGGCTCAGGTTCAATCCCTCAGCACCCACTAAAGCCAGATTTACAAAGTGGCACGTGCATCTGGAGTTTGTTTGCAGTGGCAAGAGGCCCTGGTGCACCCATTCTGTCTCTCTCACACACACACTCTCTGCTTGCAAATAAATAAGTAAATAAATAGTACAAGTAAACTCTAAAACAATATGAGACACATAGTGTCATAAATAAATGAATGACAGTCATTTATCATCTCTAAGAAATTTTCAGCCTCAGGTAGGAGATGAATCAGCGGGTAAGAATGCTTTTTACATGAGGGCCTGATTCACCCCGAGTTTGATTCCCCAAAACCTATGTAAACAACCGGCTGTGGCTGCCTGTCAAGCCAGCCTTTTGGGGAGCAGGGACTGGAGAGGGGCTCACTGGTTAGCATATCTGACTGAAAAGGTTAGGTCTTTTGTCTCTCACTGAGAGACTCTGCCTCAAGACACAAGGTGGAAGAGTGTTATTACTTTACACCCCATGTTCTTCTCTGGCCTCAAGCATCTGAATCCATGTGCATACATCACACACACACCCCACCACTCATGCCCCTCTCCCACATAATCTCCATTATCTCATGCAGATCACACTGCAGGTGTAGTCCATCGATGACTGAAATGTTACATGCCATCTCTCTGCACATTCTTCCCGAGTACAGAATAAACACCTTCCAGAACCCAGCACCACCCAGGTTCTGTGGCAGTGTTGTCAGTCAGCCCAAAAGTCTATAGACACATGCTGACAGAGCCAGACTCCCGAAGCTTGCAGAGCCCTCCATCCTGGAAACCCAATCATGCTAAGAAGTATGCTGTTAGATTCCAAAAGGAGATGTAGGTGTTAGAGACTGTTTGCTAAAATTTTGGGGAGCAGAGGGCTGAGGAGATGGTTCATTCAGTAAAATGCCAGCTGAGCAAGCATGAGAACCTTAGTTTGGATCCCCAGAAGAAATGACAAAGTCAGGCGTGGCACTTCGGACAGTAGTCCCAGAGCTGGGGAGGTGGAGACAGGTTGATCCCTGACCTGCTGGCTAGTCTAGTTGAATAGGTAAACTCCAGGATCAGTGAGAGGCAGTGGCTGGAGGCCCTGGTGTGCCCATTCTCCCTCTCACTCATTCTCTCTCTCAAATAAATATATAAATAAAATATATTAAAAAAAGTTTAAGTTGGAAAGCAATGGGGGAAGCCACCTGGTATTGATCTCTGGATTTCATATGCATGTATCTCCCCACACCTACCCCACACGTATAAACACACATGCACACATGCAGGCACACTACACTTACACTTGTAAAAGACATTTGCCTAGAGGTAAATTTATGTGTCCCAAACTTATGAAATACATCAAATAATATATTTCCCCTGTGAAATTCTATTTTCCTTTGAGGTTCTAGAGGGGATAAAAGCCTTACATTAAAACAGATACTTCATCCTAAGGGACGTATACAAACTTTAAAAGGACTTATGTATATCAAGTTCAGTTATAATAAGTATTTGACAGTAATCCCGAAAGTAGCTCCTTTATGAGGTGATTATTTATATGGACGTTTGACATATAACCCAGAAATTCGAAAGATTTCTTCTTCAGGCTCAACTATCTTTCTAGATAAGAAAGAGGATGAAAGTGTGAGAATGAGAACTGTTATTAAAGAGATCCAGGAGGTCCCCAAAACAAGACAGGCCTGTGTCAAAGCTCTTGAATACCCACCCCAGGCAGAAGGTAAGACCTTATTGCTGAAGAGACCACACTGTCCTCAACAACACAGAGAGACCCTGCTGGATTAAGAAAGGTGACCATCTTCCAGATGGTAACCTGTGTGGTGCTGGAAGGAGCTACATGAGCTGTCAGGGAAAACTGGCCAATGATATGCAGAGGAAGCAGAGGTCACTGATATACAACACCAACCAGTGTAATGAGAATGCTGAGGACACTGCTGTAGGCAGAGACCAGCAAGCCAAGAAGTGCTCATCTGGGCAATAGTGG
>PVHP010012498.1:0-10014 GCA_004024765.1 Zapus hudsonius
CCTTCCTTCCTTCCTTCCTTCCTTCCTTCCTTCCTTCCTTCCTTCCTTCCTGGCTATCAGGATTAGCAAGCAAGCACCTTTAACTGCTGAGCCTTCCTCCCAGACCACAGTGTGCGTTTCTATTACTTCTGTTTCTATTTTCCCCTCTGAATTTCAGACTCTTTCCCTCTTGGGATCGTGGGACCAATAACCAAATCTCACACCAGTTGAGCAGTGGAGACTTTCCTTCTTTGCCAAGAAGAAGAGAAGTCAGAAATGAATTTGCAAATCAACATCTCCATCTCTGGGAGCAGGAGGTTAGAAATATAGGTGAAAGAAATGAGGGGAAGGGGCAGGCATAGTCCTGTCTTTTCTGGGAATGGCTGGTGAATTTCTGGGAATTTGGATGCCACCCCCTTTGACTCTTTTTATGGGTTTTCTAGCTCATCATGACATCTGTAAATTGTCATGGTTCTGGGGAGGGGGTGCCATTTAGCCTGCGGATGGGATTAGAATGAAGTCTTGTAATTATAATGAAGGTCATCTGCCAATAGTCTGGGCCAGCCCACCGGAAGAAGACCTTCTGGCCCACAGGAATCATATTCTCAAAGATCAGCAAGATTGGGGTGGGGTAGAAGGTCAGCCGGCTCACCTAGACAGTGCTCAGGGTAACATTTCCTGGGCAGAGGGGTCCTGGGTTCTCTTCTGTTCTGGAAAGAGAGATGATTTAGCTTCCTCAGTCAGTGTGTCATTGTGCATCAGAAGTGGAAGTCACAGAGCATTTCCCAAGGACAGGAGCAAAATGAAACCGGGGCACAGGAGACAATCCCATGAGGTCTGGTCTCTTGCTGCGTAGTTTGTCTGGAACCGGAGTGTTTCTGGGAATGTATGGGCAGTGGCTGCGTTCGATGGTTCATGGTTTAAGTTCATAAAAACATGAGACTCTCTGGGTTGAATGACAAGATTTCATATGGCCCATTGTGAGCCTCAGCCTGCTCTTGAACCTTTCCTAGTTTTCAGAATAAGATGCTTAAATTGTGACTCAGATTAGAGAGGTCACAGAAACTGGAAACAAGTTCAAATGTGCAGGGCTCTAGAATATAGGTCTCTAGAATAGTTTTCTACTGGGCCGAGGTGCACAGTATTCTTTGCTTTATTAAAAAACAACAAGGGGCTGGAGAGATGGCTCAGCTGTTAAGGCACTTGTCTCCAGTGCCTAAGGCCCCTGGTTCAATTCCCCAGGACCCACATAAGACAGAAACACAGGTGGTGGCCCTGGTTCTCTCTCTCTCTCTCTCTTTCTCTCTCTCTCTCTGCTTGAAAATGAATAAATAAAATATTTTAAAAGTATTTAAAAAACACAACAACAACAACTTGGTAAACTTGGTATTAGGCTTTGAATTCTCAGGTTTGAGAAACATCAGAAGTCTTTTACTTGCAAATACACAGATGTAAGCAAAATGAAATTAGCCTACTTTCTGGACTTCCTCTCCCCCGTGACCTTTTGCAGTTCCTGTCTTATTTTATTTTTCCTAGTTTGTTGAGGTAGGGAGGATTATTCCCTGGGTTGAAGCAGACATCCCAAAGCCTGAAGGTCTCAGTTACCAAAGCAGCCCTGACCATTTGCATATGAGAAGAAATGGTGTCCTGAAATGTTGAATCACATTGGGGGCTTGGGTTGAGCTTTGTCGCCAGGTTCTAAGGTTCCTCCCTGACACCGCTCCCCTGCATCCTGGTCTTCCCAGGCTCCATCCTTAGCTGTCCTGGAGTTTGCTCTGCTCTGGTGGACAAGTCTGCAGCACTCACTTCTTTGGGGCCTTTTAATTCTGCTTAGCGCTGGGCCCTGGCACCTTGAAAGCTCCAACTCATCCAGTAGGGCTTAGAGAACACGTCCCCCTGTCCACTCGACTGTTTAGATGACGGCCCCACGTTTCCCAGCGACGTCAAGTTCACTGATGCTCACACTCAAAGGAGAGCGTCTCCAGGCAACGCACTCCTGGACCAGCTCGGGTACCATTTGCCTCTAGCGCCACCACCTGGCAGAAAGGGGAACGACTCCTGCTGCTATAGTATATATATATATATACATATATAGTGTATATAGTGTATATATATATATTTATTGCTAATGTGAGTAGTGTCCCTCTGAGTAAATATAGCATACACATTGTTCTTGAAAAAAACTGGCTTAACTATACTGAAATTCGAGCCATCCTGTGCCCTCAACCAAAAACCATATAAATTTTAAAATTTTTGAAATTGATGAGTTTTAGTGCTATAAAAATTCACAAGTTTCTAGTTTCTCTTCTCTAGTGTTGTACCCCTGGGGGCGCTATCTGTAAGGGAAATGGTTTCATGGCTGTTTGGTGGGTGTCCCCTTTCACTCCCAGCATGACCCAAATCACCCGGCATCCCAGCTCCTAAGTCTGAGCGCTGATGCTAAGACACCTAGGTTTCAGAAGGCGCCATGAAGTGTGTGCACACCTCAAAGTGTGTGCGTGTGTGTATGTGTGTGCACAAGTTTGCACCAATACTCCCTGTGACACTGAAAAAAATAGATTTGCAGTCCTACTTATTTTATCCCAAATTGTAACATTTATATTTCTGCTACACATGAAATTATTAGAAATGCCATGTACCATTTATAAATCAGTGTGGTGAGGGGGATGAGTGTGTGGGTCACACAACTGGAGTTTGCCATGGGTGTCTGGGAGATGATAGCGACCATTTCTTTGAGCTGAGGAGAGGTAAGTGAGGCATTTTCCTCAGGGGTCCCCTGGCCAGGGACTGACCCCCCCCCCCCCGTACTGAGTTAACTGGCTATGCTGGCCACCCCACCTCACTCAGGCCCCTCCTCAGCTGGTGAGGGAGACAGAAAAGGGAGAGGCTGTCTCCTCGGAACAGAGTCACAGAGAGGGGTGTAGGTAGCAGGTGGGAGGGGGTAGCCCTGTCTTCTCTCTAGGGACCACCAAATGCAGTCAGGACGCAGGTTGGGTTGTATGTTTCTCAGAGTTGTAAAGACCACAATAAAGAGTTGTTCAAAGTCAAGGCTGGGGAGATTCGCTCCATAAAAGTGCTTGTCTTGCTGCATGAGGACCTGAGTTCAATCCCTAGAACTTGTCTGTGATCCCAGAGCTGATGAGACAAGACACGAGGATCCCTGAGGCTCTGTGGCAGGCAGTCTGGTGAGAGACCCGATCTAAAGAAAAGGTGGCCGGTGTGCCTGAGGATGGCCCTTGAGGCTGTCCTCTGGCCTACACAGGAAGATGCCCACACCTGCGTGCTCACCTGCATACACACATGTTCACACACGTGAGCAAGCACACATACACACATTCACACTGCATACAAATACACACACACAAAGTTCTGCACAGTCTTACTAGTAGATGTTTCTGAAAAATCCCACCTGTATACAACTGCCTCAAGCTGCGGTTGCTCTGAAATCCCAGCAGCCGAAACAGGTCCTGCTGTGAAATCTAGGCAGACCCGTGTCTCCTGGCGTAAGAGGCCAGAGTGGGATTCGATGACACAGAAGAGTGACTCCAGGCCTCCTCAGCCAGCCTTAGCGAGAGACCTGGGTGTCTCACTTCCCATCTTGAGGCCTTCTGGCTACACACATGACCCATGTGTAGGACTGGCTGACTGGAGAGAGGACTCGGATTCCAGGCGGTGAGACTATATGGATGGCAGGTGGGCGGAAACTGAGCTTACCTTAAGGGGTCTACAGACACCTGGAGTTTTCACTCTAACTGGAAACTTAAAGTTCAAAATAAAAGTATGCACCAAAATTGAAAGGGAAAGGTTTGACATACATGAAAGGTGACAGATGCCAGCCCCTCTCAAGCTCAGGGGACCTGACCTGGTTTTGGCCCCTGGGAGCTTGGTGGTCTTTATGCTGACCACCAATTCAAAGCACCAACAAATCATTACGTCTATTTGGAATATATTCTTTTTTTTTAAAATCAAAGTGAGTGGCAAGAAAGGGTTTAATATATAATATCTGAAAATGTATTAGATGCTTGTGTCTCTCCAAAATTCATCCATTGAAGCCTTTGTCTCAATGGGCCTATTTACTGAAGGCATGGTTACTATCCCTCAGAGCTCCCAGAAAGTGGTGAAACCCTTATGGGGAGGGGCCTAGTGAGAGGAGGTCAGGTCATTGGAGGAATGCCTTGGGAGGGGATATGGATCTCTTTCTCTTCCTCCTGGTGCTATGCAGTAAATGGGCTTTCTCTGCCATCACTCTGACGCACCGAGTCACCATAGGCCCAAAGCAACCCATCCACATGGGCATTGGATTGAAACCTTGAGACAAAATGAAAAAGTTTATTTCTGGGGCATTGTGTCACGGCAATGGGAATCTGGCTACCACCCATGGTAGCTGGTAACCAGGCCTTTGGGAAGTGCTTGGGTGATGAGGGCAGAGGTCTCGTGAATAGCATTCCTGGCCTGAGACAGGAGACCAGGGAGCCAAGATTCAGCAAGGCAGAACAAGACCCTCCCCTGAAAAAGAACCTGACCCTGCTGGAGCCCTGACCTTGAACTTCTAGCCTCCAGACCTGAGAGAGAAATAAATGTCTGTTGCTGATAAGCACCCAGTCCATGCTACTTTACAATTTTCTTTCTTTATTTTTAGTTTAAGTTTGACAATTTTGTACTGTATATAAAATGTATTGATCATATTCACTCCCTATTCTCTTTTTAGTCCCCTTCCATCTTAACTACACGCCTTCTTCATCCTTTCCTACTTTTGATTTTTTTTGTGACCCACTAAATTTAATTAGGGTTACTCATGGGTGGGGATTATTTCCTGGACTGTGGGTAATTTACCAGCGTCTACCAGTCAATGGTAACTTTTCTACAGCAGCCCAATCAAAAGCAGTATCTTTCTTTGAATATAAATATTTTTCAAAGAAGATGGAGAAAAAAGTTAACGATTCAAGAGCCAAGTTTCTATTTCTTTAAAGTTCATTTTTTAAATATATATCTTCAGAAAGAGAAAGCTAGGACCTCCCAAGTTTAAAAGATGTGGGAGTATTTTTAATGTGCAATCTTGGCTTGGGGATGATGATATAAATTACTCTCTGAGTGACACTTTGACCAGAAGCCTAATTCAGTGATGGTCTTAGTTCAACTCAAACCTCTGTAGAGGACAGAAATTTTGTTTTAAGACAAAGGCAAAAAACCAAGGTCTGAGTTTTTGGTTCACCAAAGAAGAGCTGTTGGATTTATTAGTATTTTCACTTTTGATTCAAACACAGAGACTTTCCATGAGCGACTAGAGGCCAGCACTTTTTATTGATGTTGGATCCCATTGCTGTGGTCAGCAGAGCCCATAACTAGGTCACATGGTGGCTGCGTGGGTGAGCGAAGTCAGAGAGCAGCCATGACTTGGAAATGTTCTCTGGGTCCTGGGAGGAGAAGTTTCTGGAACCACTAAGAGGCTGTGTAGGAGAGTCTGTGGGTGGCTAGGGGTTGGGGACAGAGAGGTGACATTTCAGGCTGGTGGATCTCTGCTAGGTAGGTGTCACCTGTTCCTGGCCTATGGCATCCTGTGCTAGGAGCCCAGCTTTGACATTAATTTTGGCCAAGACACCCAGCTCATCTGAGCCTTATTTCCGTCTGTCAAGCCAGGCTTGGAATACTCAGGAAGACATGTCTGAACAACAACAAAAAACAACAAAAAACAAAAAACAACTCCTCTCGGAGGAGCTCTGGGGCCTTATCCACTAGAAGCCCAAGGGATTATTGGTCCAACCTGTCAGGACACTAGGTAGAAGCATGAGTCATGCCCTCTGACCTGGAATTGGTTATAACAAGATAGACATAGAGACAGAGATGATGATGATGATGATGATGATGATGTGTGTGTGTGTGTGTGTGTGTGTGTGTGTGTGTTCATTTATGCCCACAGAAAAGCCCAGGCTATATGGTTCCAGGCTATATGGTTCTTTAATTGTTTTTAAATAACTTTTTCTTGACAACTTCCATACATATAGACAAGATACCATGATCCTAATCCCTACCCAGAACCCTCCTTTTTCCCTCCCCTAAATTCCCCTCCACCGAACCCCCTCTTCTCTCCAGTTAGTTTCTCTTCTATTTTGATGATGTCATATTTCCCTCCTATTCTGCAGGTCTTGTGGAGGTAGCGTCCGCCACTGTGAGGTTATGAGTAACTTGTCCACTTTGTGTCTGGAAGACAACATTGTAAGTATTCCTCCCCCTTCCTTTATCTCTTACATCCCCCCCGCCTGGCTATATGTTTTTTTTATTGTCCATATGAGTTACAATATTTAGTGGGCAAACAATAAGTTGTTATCCCCAATTCCCTGCTGCCCTCCCCTCCCCTCCCCACTCCGCTAGATAACCTCCTCCATGGGTCGTCAGGATCAGTCCTTGTGACAGGGGACCATGGATAGCCTAATAAGAGTAAGCACATTTCTAAATCAATTCAGGTCATCTTCCAGCACAATATTGTATGTAGATTATGCTGTGACAGTGTATTAGCACAGCACGTGATCTATAATATGAATGCTGTCAAAAGTGAGAAAAAAGCTTTATATCACGTGACACTAATTTTATATCGCATAGGTGTGGTAGTTAAACATCTGGAATAAAGGGGTTGAGGAAATGGCTCTGTACGTAAGAGCGCTTCCCACATGAGCATGAGGGCCTGAGTTCGATCCCCAGCACCTACATAAGAAGTTGGGCGTGGCTTGTAACCCCAGTCCTGTGTTGGTGGTGGTGATGGGGGATGGAGACCTGCGACTCTCTAGGGTTCATTGGCCAGGCTGTCTGGGATTCCACCTGTACACCACAGTACATTCGTTGACTTTTATGGGTGAAAAAGTTTAAAGCTTCCAACTCCAAGCAGGCATCACATTGTTTCCCAAGCATCTAGTGAGAGAGACGATGCTTCTGGGCCTTAGATGTGAGAAGTGAGAGAAAGAGCAGAATCCTTGCTCTCTCCAGTCTGACCCGAGCAAGGAGTAGAATGGAGGTACCATTGCTCAAGACGATCGGGAGAGTGGGAGGTGACGGTCACTCTACTGCTGGACATCCACGTCCAGTGCTCCTGGTCCCAATCCTTGCAGTCCGGCGTGTCTGTCTCATGTCCCTGTTCCCAGCCTCCTGCTCTCTGTCTCCTAGGGACCTTGACTGAGGTGATACAAGGTGGTGGGTTCCCAAAGGTTAGGAGGCCTTTCGTCATGATGTGTCCGTGCCTCTAGGGAAGGTGACAAGCCACAGCCATGACCCTGATGGTGTGTGACTAAGGCTCTGGGACAGGCAGCAGGAATCCTTGAGGAGCAATTGGGATCTTAGGGTGGCACATGTCGCCTTTGGCGTCTCTGAAGCTGGGTGAGAGCAGGATGCCATCTGCTCCACACTTCACCTCAGTCAGTTTTGCCTTCCCTTCCTTCCAAAGACAGGGAACAAATTGGTGGAATTATAAAATCAAGTTACTTTAAAAATAAATGACTATGGGCTGGAGAGATGGCTCAGCAGTTAAGGCGCTTGCCTGCAAAACCTAATGATCTGAGTTCAATTCCCCAGCACCCATGTAAAGCCAGATGCACAAAGGGGTACATGTCTCTGGAGTTCGGTTGCAGTGGCTGGAGGCCCAGGCGTGCCCATTCTCTCTCTGTCTCTCTCTTTCTCTCTCTGATGGCAAATAAATAAATAATTGCAAATTATTTATTTAAAATGGCTATGTTAGAAATTAAATTTCTAAATAAGAATCGACCCCTTCTGACCAGCTCTTCTGTAAGCTTACCCACATGCTCCCAAGATGACTTAAAGCATATCCTTGTTAGGGATGAACGTGGTGACAGTTGATGGCACAGAAGTCTGACAAAGCCTTGCCAACCAGCCACATCAGCCAGGGATGAAGCTGACCAGAGGGACAAGTTGTCCAGGTGAGTGAAATTACTGTAGAGGCTGAGAAGCCCTAACCTGAGATGCTTGCGAACAGAAGGAATTCCGATTTATGACTAGTTAGGATTTTGGAAAATTTGCATATGCATCATGAGATATCTTGGGCGGGGACCCAAGTCTAAATGTGAAATTCATGTTTATTTCATATACACCTCTTTCACACCTACATGGTACACAAGGTAACTTTATGTAATATTTTTAGCATGCACATGGTTTTCCTTGACCCATCGTGGAAGGTCACGTGTGTGGAATTTTCCGTATGCAGCACCGTTTGGGGGCTCAGAAAGTTTGGGGGTGGGGCACTTGTGATATCATATTTTCAGGCTAACAGTGCTCAACCTGTGCAGGTAAGCAGATGGCTCCGTGGGGCTGCAGCAGAGGTTCTGGGGAGACCTTTGGCTCCCAGACAGTAGTCCTGGAAAAGAGCCCAGGCTGAGGTTAATTGTGGTGTTTAAGATGATCGTAAGAGTTCAAGTTCCCACAAGACTAAAGCCTCTATTGCATTCCTATTGATAACTGAAAACAATTTTAAGTTAAAAACTGAATATTTCCTTCACTTCTGAAATAACATGATAGCTAGTTTGCTCTTTGCTTTGTTTTGTTTTTGGTTGTTTTCTGGTTTTTTCAAGGTAGGGTCTCACTCTAGTCCAGGCTGACCTGGAATTCACTATGTAGTCTCAGGGTGGTCTTGAACTCACAGTGATCCTCCTACCTCTGTCCCCAAGTGCTGGGATTAAAGGTGTGCCACCATCCTGGCAATAGCTAGATTTTGTTCCAAGCAGAATTTAAATAAGGCTGTGTGTGTGTGTGTGTGTGTGTGTGTGTGTGTGTGTGTGTGTTCACCCTTTCATGTCATTCTGCATATGCTGTCCACTTTCTCTTTGGCCTGGAGGTCACCATTAGGCTAGACTGGTTGGCTAGTGAGCCCCAGAGATCTGCATATCTCTGCCTCCCCAGCGCTGGGCTGGGGTCCTGGACTGAATAAAAAGAGGAAAGCTGGGCTGGAGAGATGGCTCAGTAGTTAAGGTACTTGCCTACAAAGCCTAATGGCATGAGTTCAATTCCCCAGTACCCACATAAAGCCAGATGCACAAAGTGGAGTTCATTTGCAGTGGCTGGAGGCCCTGGAGTGCCCATTCTCTCTCTCTCTCTCTCTCTCTCTCTCTCTTTCTCTCTCTCCTTTCTCCCTCTCTGTCTTCTCTGTCTGGATTTCTTCTATCTTTCTCTTCATGAAAATAAATAAATATAATTTTTTAAAGAAGAAAGCTACTGAGCATGGTCACATTCACTGCCCAGTGCTTCCTTGCTGAATACACCGAGACCAGGGCTCCCACTCCTTGCTGGCTCACTTTCCCGCCATAACGGAAAGTGTCCCCTGGAGCTGCACATCAAAATAAACCCTTCCTTCCTCTAGCTGCTTCTTGGCAGGGATTTGATCCCTGTAACCATTAACGTCACGATACAATGACCTTCATTGTAGATGTAATCGCATTAAGTTGAGGCCCTATGGGAGTAGAACAGATCATCTCATCTTATCAAAAGGGAAATTTAGATGTAGAGAGACATGGACACTCACAGGGAGAAGGGCACGTGGCAATAGGAGGGGACTGAGCAAAGTTTCCACAAAGGAAGGGATGTCAGGGGCTGCCCTCCACCTCCGGAAGCCAAGGAGGTCAATGAAGGCTGGCTGCCCCTGGAGGCTGCAGAGGGAACAAGGCCCCTCCACACATGAGGCCGGGGAGAGAATGCTTGTCTGTGGCTCAGAGCCACCTGGTCCAAAGTCCTTTGTTCTGGAGGGGATAGGAATAAAGGATGCTGGGAAACTAGCCAAGGAGGCCATCTGAGGGGAGGCTGGGAAGACAATTCAGGGCCTGCCCTTCCCACTCCTCACATGCTTCTCTCTTGCCTCTTCTGCAGGCCACCCATGTGTGAAGCAGGTGTCCATATGCCATTCCTCCCATTGCAGAGTTCAAATGCAGGGCGGATCACAGGTGGTGAAAACATCCCACACTACACTGAAGAAAACAAAATCAAAGCTCTTCCTTCCTTCCTTCTTTTTTTCCTTCCTTCTTTCCTTCCTGCCTTTCTTCCCCC
>PVHP010012498.1:10114-42953 GCA_004024765.1 Zapus hudsonius
GCAGGGAAAACGATGGCATGAGCAGAGGGCTGGACATCACCTCTGCCACAGCACTGCAAACAGCAGCAGGAAGGTGTGCCAAACTCTGGCAAGGGGAAGCTGGCTTATAACCCCATAAGCCCACCCCCAACAACACAGCTTCATCGAGGTTGTAAAACCCAAACTGCCATCAGCTGAGGATCGATCTATCAGAACACATTCAATTGTTTGTGGGGGACACCTGTATCAAACCATGACACCCCCTTTGGTCCTTCCTTCCCTTGTCCCTCTCCTTCTCCCTTCCTCCCTCCCTCCCTCCCTCCTTCCCTCCCTCACTGTTGTGGTTTGAATCAGAAATGCTCTGCCCCAGCCTCATGTGTTTGAACACTTTGTCCCCAGTTTCTCTGGAAGGTTAGGAAACCTCTAGGAGGTGGGACCTTGATGGAGGAAGTGAGTCACAGGGCTGACCTTGAGAGTTGATAGGCTGGCTTTTGCGCCTGGTCCACTGTCTGCTTCCTTACTGCAAACACAGTGTGACAAGCTGCTTCATGCTCCTGCTGCCACACTCCCCGTGATGATACCTGGTAAACTATCAGCCTTCCTTCTTTAAGTAGCTTCTCTTTTAAAGATTTTTATTTACTTATTTGCAAGCAGAGATAGAAGAGAGACAGACGGAGAGAATGGGCACACTGGGGCCACCAGCCACTGTAAATGGACTCCAGAGGCATGCGCCACTTTGTGCATTTGGCCTTATGTGGGAACTGGGGGACTGAACTCAGGTCATTAGGCTTTGCAGGCAAGCCCCTTAACCACTGGGCAATCTTTCCAGCCCTTAAGTAGCTTTTTGTCAAGTATTTGATCACAGCAAGACAAAAGCAACTCTCTTCCTTCTATCCTCTCTCCCTCCCTCCATCACTACCTCCCTTTCTCACTTTAAATTTTCCTCCAGGTTCTTCTGGGTTACCTGCACTTGATTTGTGGACAAAGGCATTAGCGAGACAGCACTCATTTGGATCCTTACAGCCCTACTGGTTTCTGGCCATATGCCTGAGGGAGCAGGAAGGCACGCTGCAATCCAGTTTCCCTTCTTTTTGGAGCATGTCCCTGTGACTTCATGACAGAATGTTCTGACCAGGCTGGGCTGAATTTATGTTCCTTTCAACACGAAGCAAGAAGTGTGAAGAGTAGTTGGAAATCCAGCCCAGCTGCTGGCCATCTTCCTCTGTTCTTCAGAAAGCTATTGTTGCACATGTTTCCAGGAAGGAATACCGGGATCTTTCCATGTGTCTCAGTCCCAGGTATGCAGAGCTCAAGGGTCACTGGGCTAAGTAGAGGGAAACCCATTCCTCACTAACTCAAGCAGGAATGCATGACACACACACATGCATCTGGAGGAACATCAGCTCAGTGCCATAATGAATGAGCCCATTCTTCCTGGTGCAGAGTCGCAGACATTGCGAGCTGTTCACCATGCCCACCCCTAGCCGATGACACTAACAGAAGTTCCTATTACCATGGCAGCTAAACGCTACCTTCAAGAAGAAAAGGAACGCAAGGAGTTGTTGCTGCCATACATTAGCTCTGACTCTGAATCTAGAATCTAGAATATTCTCCTGAACCCAGGCACCCAGGGCGGCTTTCACCCATCACAGCCCGACACTTCTCCGACCGGGGAACCCTTTCCTCTCTGCTGTTTTGCACTAATCAGTCCATCTACCGATGTTGCAGGACTTCACTGCCCATTAGCAATTTTCTGTGTTGTCCATGCTGTGTTTACCTTTGTCGCAGGACACCTCCCAAGAAGACCAGGTCCTCAGCCGACCACATGGAGGACAACACGCCCTGTGGTGTGGATGCGACGGATGCCCTGCTTCATGCGGGAACAAGGGCTTTTTTGACAGTAGACATGTTTCTTGGATGAAAAGAGTGATAAGAAGACAAGGGTATTTCAGATTTCATTATCTGGGCAAATTTTGTCTCTGTTTAGGGAAAGTCCGTGCATGGGGTTTAACGGAGACAGAATTGAGTGTGACTCTGAGTGTTGCATTTACCACTTCCGTGGATTTTTGCATCACTCTGTAGGTGCTTGGAGCCCAGTTTCCTTACTCAGCATCTGTGCCTGTGGGAAGCAGACAGCACTAAGCAAAATGAAAACATCCCTGCCATTCTGCCTGAAGGCCCATTTTATCTTATGCATAGTAAGACTCGAATTTCCTGCCTCCATAATGTTCTTTCCAACTTGGTGACATTAATGTGAAAGGTATAACAGTATTTCTTATTGCTCGAAACCTACAATCTCTGAGTTACCCGCAGATGTGCAAAACATTACCACAAATTTCAAGGCGTGGAAATATAAGCGTTTTCTACCTGGAAGTTTTTGTGGGTTGAGAACTCAGCGGTGTCTGAGGTTGATGGTTGTAGCTTGGGGTCTCTCCTGCAATGCTCAGAGCTGTGGTCTTCTAGAAGTTCGGCTAAGGCTGGAGGGCCATCCTTCAAGATGTCTCCTTCATGTTGCCTATAAGTCTATTCTGGCTGTTGGCAGGAGGCTTCCTGTCTTGTCTTTGTGACGTGGCTCTTGACGTGGCATGGCAGATGCCCTCCTCCAGAATGTGTAGCATCCTTTGTGAGCCAGCTTAAAAGTCACATGGTCTTTCGACCCTATTCTGTTGACTATCATCTTGGTCCATTTACTGTTGGCATAAAAAATGGCTGAGACTAGGTCATTGTCATGGTTTGATCCAGGTGTCCCCCACAAACAAATGAATGTGTTCTCAATGATCAATCCTCAGCTGATGGCAGTTTGGGAATTACAACCTCGCTAGAGCTGTGTTGTTGGGGGCAGGCTTTTGGGGTTATAAGCCAGCTTCCCTTTGCCAGTATTTGACACACCTTCCTGCTGCTATTTCCAGTGCTGTGGCGGAGGTGATGTCCACCCCTCTGTTCATGCCATCGTTTTCCCTGCCAGGATGGTCTCCCCTCGAGTCTGTGAGCCAAATAAACCCATTCCTCCAGAAGCCGCTTTTGTTTGGGTTCTTTCTGCGCAACAACTAGAAAGCTGACCACAACAGTCATTTATAAAGAAAGGAGATGAGTATTATTATTATTATTATTGGCCTAGGATTCTGGAATCCAAGCCCATGCCACTGTGTAGCCCATGTGAGGGAGTCATCTTGGGACCTGGTCCTGGGATCTCAGCCCAACCTCTAGAGGATTACATCCCTGTCCACATAATGAGATCTCAGGACAACCTCCCACCTCCCCACCCCTGCCAGAGCCACCCAGCTAAGCCAATGATGAGGTCTAGATTCATAGGAACTCCCAGACAATAAATGTTTATTACTTTAAACCTTGAAACTGGTAATAACTTTATATGCTCAGTATCTCTTGCTGCATTATAACAGGGCAAAGAGCATCTCATGGTGAGAGAGAGAGAGAGAGAGAGAGAGAGAGAGAGAGAGAGAGAGAGAGAGAGAGAGAGAGAAGCTTTTGTAGCAAAGCAACTCCTGCAATAATAATCCCTTAGTTAGCTGGTTAATCTAAGAATGGACTAATCCATTAATGAGGGTAGAGCCCTCATAACTTAATCATGTTTTAAAGGTCCCCTGGCCCCATATCTTACTGCCTCACAATGGAGATTAAATTTCAGCAGGAGCTTGATGGGAATATTCCATTTAGTTCATAGCAGTTAGGCCAGCCAGCCATGATCAGGTTGTGTGTGAGTGCTCTGGAGTGAGGACCAGCCACCAGGGATGCTCCCAAACACGGAGATCATCCTTTGGTGTGTGGTTCACAAACTACTACATCCCTATGACAGCCACAGTTACAGTTCAGATCTCAGTGGAAATCAAGAACTCTGCAGTGGCACTGACACGCTCGGTGTATTCCTAAATTCTTCTTAGAATGAATTTGCTCACAGCCCACGGGGCCAGTGCCAAACCACGCAATGCACACAGGCAGGGACGAGAGCCTGGGGAAAGACAGTCCTTGAGCTCATTAAGCTACAGTGGCCAGTTGGACAGATGCCATAGAAAATATGATCCCATCACATTGCCCTTAACAGAAGCCAAAGAGCCATTCAAATGAGGCTCCTGTGTAATGAAGGTGGGCTGAGGGCTCTGGTCATGGAGGCAGCCAGGGCAAGGTTTGCACAGCATCAAGCTTGGAATTATGGCCCAGAAGACTGTGCCCCAGTGAGACTCAGGTACGCCTCATTCATGATGACAGAAATGATGGTCTCAATAACACATGTGTCTGTCACTTCAGAACTATAGTCAAGAGCTGGGGACTGCTCAGTCACCAAGTGTTAGGACCTGAATTAAGATCCCCAAAACCCATGTAAAAATGCTGGCGTGGTGGCATACACCTGTAATCCCAAAGACTAAGGAGGAGGTGATGGTGGCTTCCTGGAGTTTGTAGCAAGTACTAGGCCAGAGAGAAACCCTATCTCCAAAAGAAGTGGCTGATGAACCCAAGGAACGACACCTGAGATTGTCCTTTGGCTACACACTCACACACCTGTACACACACATGTCTCCACGCTCATATGAACACATGTGTACATATGCGCACATACAACAAACATACAAAGAAGAAAAAGAAGAAGACGATGGCCATTGCTTTACCTCTTCAACACGCCAGTCCGTCAGGTCTCAGTGAGATGAAGGCCTTCCTTTGGAACTCTTTTTATAACTTTTCTAAGCATTAACCCAGGAGTGCGCATCACTTGCTTTCCTCTCTGTAGCATTTAGAAGGCGTAGAAAGCATCTTGGGTTGGAGAGTTTTTATAAATGTGTTAGAAAGATCAGTTCCATATCTTGGGCTTAGTTTCTGCCTAGATTTTGACCTCCTCCTGAGACTGAGGCCAGAAGGGGTTATTGAGTGTTTTCTTGGATCTCTACAATTTGGTCATCTGTTGTGTTTCTTAATCTTAGGGAGAAGTTTACCTGATGGCTTTCTTGCGCAGTCTTAAGTAAAACAAAATAAAAATAGAAACTAAACAGAAATGAGAAAATTGCTTTCTCGCTAGTCTTTTTTTTTTTCATAGCTCCAGGAGTCCTGGGGAGGGCTGGGAGGGTGTGAGCTTGTGGGGAACATATGCTTTTGGTTGACTGTGTCAACAAGCAGGGAACATCCACAGGCGATGACTGGAAGTTAGAGTTTCTGTAAACTTTCCTCTGCACACGGGACACACCATGGGTAGGAAGAACTTGGCCATGATGAACCTTGGATTCTGGGCTGGGGATCTGGGGAGTGAAGACCATTAGCAAAGAGAGAGAATATTTTATTTCTATCTCTTTTCTTTGTTAAAACCTTTGTGATGGTTGAGAGTAGAATGGCTGCACACACACACACACACACATACACACACATACACATACACACATATACACACATACACACATATACATCATACACATACACACACATACACACATACACACATACACACATACATACACCCACATACACCCACATACACACATAAACACACACACACACACACACACACACACACACAGCTCCTGGGAGACAGCATGAATCTGGCCCAGTGACAGGGGAGGGCAGGCGACCCACCTGGGTTCAATTGTCATTGATCTGTCTGTATGTATCTAATTTTGGCTACCACTGAGAAATAAGTCATTACGCCATAACTTAGGATGAGGGATTGTCTTCCACAGCTATAATTCATAAATACTAAAGAGGAAGCAGGGAAAGGAAGAAAAAAATTTTGGAAAGGGCAATGCTTTTATGAAGCAAGCTTTGTTGAGTTTATTTAAAGATGATGCATATTTTGTGAGATTTTTATGCTATGAAAATGTTCAGGGAAGGAGGAATGTTGGAAATGCTTATGAACTCACTGGCAGAATTCCACGTACAGGGGAAGGACCATTCAGAAATCCACTGTGGATTGTCTAGATGAGTCACAACTGTCACAGGACAAGGGGTCCATTACGCCCGCACTTTGGGACTTCCTTAAGTAGCCTTGAGAGATGTGTGTGCACCTCTCCCAACAGAGCATGGAACGCCAAGGAAAAAGCCTCAGGATCCCTCAGAACAGGAGATGAGAGCAAAGATCCTGGCTCTCCCACCCCTGTGAGCTGCCAAGGCATCCTGGATGAGTCCTCAGACCCCGTCCCCTCAGGGATTTGTCTCTGCCATTCATTCGAGTCTCATTGGAGAGGGGGGGGTGGTCAGGGAAGTCCCCAGGGACTAGCAGGAGGACTGTGCTCTAAAGCAAGGTGTTTCCTTCACACTGAAACTTTTCCATCTCTTAAGGAGGATCGTTAAGCAAGGAAGTAACCAAAACTTACAAGGCTAGTGAAGTAAGTACCTTCCAAGACTGAGGAAGTTCCTGAAACTTACAAGACTCACAAGCCCCTCCCCCAAGGTTATATAAGCAGCAACAATTGCTGAGGAGAGGAGACTCTCCAACAAGTCAAGATACCTGAAAGCCCTATAGGGAGGTTGAGGGGTGAGCCATGAGGGGTGAAATAGGTAGACCCATAAAAAGCATTGCAGAATGTTAGAAAATTGTCTCAGTGTGCTTTGAGTGATACTTAGTTTTCTTTTTTTTTTTTCTTCTTTTTTTGGTGTATTGTGTGTGTGGATGCATGTGTGTGCATGCAAGTGTGTGGAGGTCAGAGGTTGCAGAGGTCGAGATCATGTGACTTCCTCAATTGCTCTCCATATTACTTTTTTGAGATAGTCTCTCACTGAACCCATATGTCACTGATGAGCTGGCCAGAGAGCCCAGAGCTCCTTATTTCTCTTTTCACAGTGCTGGGGTTACAGGTATATGTCACACTGCCTGGCTTTTTCCATGGGTGCTGGGGATCTGAACTCAGGTTTTCATGCTTGTACAGAAGCTGCTTGACAGACTCAGCCAGCTCCCCAACCCTCTTTTTTTGGTGTGGGGGGGGGGAAAGAAGATGTGTCCATTTGTAAATTTATAAAATACAACAAAAGTTAATTAAAAGAATAATGTCATTGTTAGAATGGAAATGACCACGAGAGACCACTCTGAAAGGAAAGGTTTTAATAGGAGGAAAAGCAAGCTGCCGGGCTATTTTCACCAAAGGTGGCAAAAAAGCGCGAAGCAGGTTTAGATCAGGGCTTTTAAGGGGAAAATGTTCAGGTTGGGGTCCAGGTGGTCACATGAGGTTGTGTGCAGGGCACATGCTCTCAGGATCAGGAAGGATCGGGAAGGACAGTCCCTCGGGCCAGGTGTGGCTCTTGTTTGGGGGGGGGGAGTCTTTATCTTTGACTCTTGTTGATACTTCTCTTGAGGCTGGTTGGGGAAGAGGATCAGGGTGTAGCCTGAATTCCGACCTTACAGTCACCACTCGCTACTCACTCCCTGTTCTCTGAACCAGAACTTGTGGCCTTGTAGAAATGACAGTGAGGCATCGTTGCAAGTTTTGTCTTCAGTTTTGATTTTAAATTTACTATTATGAGATGGAGTCTACCAAAAAGTACTATCCTATAAAGCCTTGGGAATGAATACATTCCCACATACTCCCAAGTACCTGGAGTTACATTAAGGATACGGTTGTACCCATTTTCACCTTTGCTCTGGGCTCTCGGCCAGACCAGGACTTCTGTGTGGTGGAAAGCAAGTGCAGGCTGCGTCTTAAATACTGATCCATACAAGGCCCTCCACCCACATCTGCAAGGACACCAGCTTGAGAAAAGAAAACCCTGTTCTAAGAGCCCAAGTAATCTCTGCTAGGAAAGAAGAAAGTGTATGCGTGCAGAATGTCATCTACAGCCAGGACAGACAGGAGCGGTTCAGGCTACGATACTCACATGAATGCCACATGTGACTTGGGGGAGCAGCTTTTAATTTTGGAAATTCAATTTTCCTTTTGAGGAGAGTGTGAAAGAATTTGGTATTCCCCTCTCTATCCCCAAGGGATCCATCCCTGGACCCCCTGTGGATGCCCCAAACCACACACAATACAAACTCATTTCACACCCTTTCTATTTCCTCTGAGTCCTTGTCACACACTGTGGCCATAATATTTGCAGTCTGGGGTGTGACAGAGAAGTAGCGCAGATTTATTTTGTCATCTTTGCAATTTCATACAATATTCTTTTTTTTCTTTAAATATTTTATTTATTCATTTTCAAGCAGAGAAATACAGAGAGAGAGAGAGAGAGAGAGAGAGAGAGAGAGAGAGAGAGAACACCAGAGCCACCACCTTTTGGGTCTGGCTTATGTGGTACTGGGGAATTGAACCTGGGCCTTAGGCACTGGAGGCAAGTGCCTTAACCGCTGAGCCATCGCTCCAGCCCACATACAAGATTCTTTCTTACCGTAGACCTTAGAAGCCCCAGCATGGGATTTTTGTTTTTCCCTCTGTAAATTGCAAGCTTTCACCTTCTTGTTTAAGGGAAGCACTTTAAAGCCCCTCTTTCATGTATTAGATAATCAGTGTCACAACTCTTATGCGTCGGGGTCATGATGAAGTAGACAGGAACCTTGAACACAGCCCAGTGGTTGGTCTGCTAACTGCTGGCACTAAGGACTAATGAGTGGGTAGTGTATACAGGGTGGAAACCTTAGTCAGAGGAGTGACTCATGTCCCATGTGGGATGGAATAGGACAGTGTGAGATTTCATCATCTACTCAAAATGAAACAAGATTTAAAGCTAATGTATTGTTAATTCCTAGGATTTTCTTTTCTTTTCTTTTCTTTTTCTTTCTTTCTTTCTTTCTTTTTTTCTTTCTTTCTTTATTTTTGAGACAAGGGTCTTACTCTATTGTCTAGGCTGGCCTACAATTCATTTTATAGAACAGGTTGGCCTCAAACATCTGTCAGTCCACTTACCTCAGCCTCCTAAATGCTGGAATTATAGGCTATTTCTGGAATTTTTAAAAAAAAATTTTGAGGCAGAGTTACACTCTAGACCAGGCTGACCAGGAGGAACTCACTCTGTAGCTCCAAATGGCCTCCAACTCACAGTAATCCTCCTACCTCAGCCTCCTGAGTGCTGAGATTAAAGGTGTGTTGACACCATGCCAGGTTTATTTCTAGAATTTTCTATGTATTATTTTCACAGGGAAGTGGATAAAGGAAACCATAAAAATAAAGTCTGGATAAGGGAGGATGACTATAAATTGTAGGTTAGACTGAAACAAGAGCATGCTGTGAAAGAGGGGTAAGTTAGAGGGACAACAGGAAGCTGCCTGTTTATTTTACCTTATTTATTGCCAATTTTCATAATGGATATAATGTATTTTGATCACGATCCCCTCCTATTACCTTCTTGTCATAGTCAGCCACACACCGCTAAGATGACTCTCCAAACAAGGCACAGTTTTGGGATGAAAATATTTATTAAAGTAACAAATTCAGGGGAAATTCAATAATGAAGAAGGCTGGCCCCCTTTCACAGATCCAAGAAGAAGAGAGAAACCCATCACCTCTAGCCAGCACACTCTGAGTCTAACTAACAAACAGCAGGACCTTCAGGCCTGAGCTCAGACTGACTGCTCTTTGCATATGTATAGCTGGAATTTCACATCCCTTAGAAATACCTTAGGGCTGAAGGCCAGGCCAAGGTGACACCTCCTCCAGCCAGGAAGCTGGAGAAAAACTATAAACTCTTGAATCTATGGGAGGACATCCATTCAAACTACCACACTTCTCTTGTCCTGTTATCATTCCCCTTCCACTGAACCCCTTATTTTCCCCAACTAGTCTTCTACTTGGATGTCTTTTTTCTCCTTGTGTGTGACCCACTGGAGTTTTGAGTTTCCTCAGTAGTCACTGCCAACTGTAAAAAGAAGCTTCCCCAACCAAAATTTGAGCAGCACTAATCTATGGGCATAAACACAAATATCCAGAGGGCGATTTGATGAGCACAGTATATCTATTTAGCCAAACCAGTTGCAGCTTCCCTCTTGGTGCCTATGACCATTGGGGCCATTAGATTTTTGACTTTTGACCAGGGTTACAGTACCAGGCATGGATTCCCTCTTGTGGAACTGACCTCAAATCCAATCAGAGAGCAATTGGTTACCCCCTTAACAGTTATGCCACTACTGCATCGTGGACCCATCTTGCTTGGCTGGTCGATTGTGAAGCTTCCAGGGTCTACTGCTGATTAACACTCTTGATGACTTTTGTCCCTCAGCAGGCTGCATAGCATTCTCCAGCACTATGACAGCTAGTCAGCAGGGAGGAAGCTTCCAGCTCAGTATGTATTTATTTGCAAGGAGAGAGAGAGAGAGAGAGAGAGAGAGAGAGAGAGAGAGAGAGAGAGAGAGAGAGAGAGAGAGAGAATGAGCATGCCACTGTAAACAGACTCCAGATACATGTGCCACTTTTTGCATCTGGCTTTATGTGGGTACTGGGGAAATTGAACCTGGGTTTCTAGGCTTTGCAGACAAATGCCTTAACCACTGAACCATCTCTCCAGCCCCCCAGCTATCTAGTTATTTTTTAAACTTTTTATTGATGGCTTCTATAATTAGAGACAATAAACTCTAAGCTAGGGGTTAGAATTTAGATAACACCCAGCAAAAATTCCAGTACACCTCAAAATTTAAGGAGTACCCAAATTGTTGTCTGCAAAGTTAAAGAACTAAAATCATAAACAACAAGATATTAAGGTATAGTGGAAGACTTTATTTAAGGGAACATGGGAGTTACAGAGTTCTCCAGCCACCAGTGTGGGGAGAGCACATGGGGAGAAATTTTAATAAAATCTGTGCTGCTCAGAAAATAAGCAGAAGAGGTATCAGAGGGGTCCCATCATGAGAGGGAAAGGTTTATGTGGAAAAGAATCCTGAGCCCCCTCACCCCAGAAAATTCTAGAAATAAACCTGTCATGGTGTCAACACACCTTTAATCCCAGCACTCAGGAGGCTGAGGTAGGAGGATTACTGTGAGTTGGAGGCCATTTGGAGCTACAGAGTGAGTTCCTGGTCAGCCTGGTCTAGAGTGAGACTCTGCCTCAAAAAAGAGCCCCTTTCGTGTGTTAGTTAATCAGTGTCACAGCTCTTGTGTGTTGAGGCCATTATGAAGTAGACGGGAACCTTGAACACAGCCCAGTGGTTGGTCTGCTAACCGCTGGCACTAAGGACTAATGAGTGGGTAGTATATATGGGGTGTCCTGAAGGGACATCTCCTGCCCCATCCTGACCACCTGGGCCCCCACCTGGGAGTCTATGTGACAAACTCCAGGACTTCAGTTTCACTTCCCCTTATAATCCAAAGTCTGCGGTTTCAGGTGGCTTTCTCAACCCCGCTGAGATGGCCTGGCAGCAATTCTGTCTCCAAATAAATTTTTCCCTTCCTTTCAGAGTGGTTTCTTGCGTGGTCTCATTCACTTTTGAACCCTACACAGCCACTAGTGTGGAGAGACTACATGGGAGAGGTTTTAGCAAAATCTGTGCTGCTCGGCTAAACAAGCAGAAGAAAGAAAAATATCAGAGGGAAAATGTTCATGTGAGAAAGAACCACAGCCACTTACCGCAGCCATTAGGCTGTGGTGAAGGGGGCCTTGTCTAAGGCCTAAAACCTAGAGAGACTCACAGGTCCTTCTGCTAGCAAGGCAAGTGAGTGAGGAGGAGAGAATTCCCTGATCCAGTGAGTATTCCCTGGCCCAGGTGAGCAGAGAGTCAGTTGATTGGTCTATCTTTGACCAATCAGTTTCAGAATTTAGGTTTGAACTCTAGTTAGGGACATCTCCCACTCAAGGGGAGGGGGTCAAGCGTGGAATCTGGAAGTTGCCTGAAAGTATGAGTTATCTATCACACCAGGGGAGGAAGACCTGCTGTTGTCTGGCTAAATGCATCTATTATGCCCACATATAAACTTCCTTATACATCCTTCTTTAGGTTCACACCCATATGATAATGCTACTCTCACTGTGGCTAGAAAATCCTCTCTTCAGATGGCTGTGACCACTGGGATAACTTAAAAGACACAAGAGTTCTGAGAAGAAGTGACAGTGGAGTGTTCAGCACTGGGACATCTGTGTCACACTTCCCGAGGCTCAGGGTCTATTGTGGAAGAGGTGGAGGAAAGATTGTAAGAGCCAAATGAAGGGCAGGACTGCTTACAACGCAAACTTCCAGACACAAAAAGGCCTTGATATCTTTTCATGGAGATGAAAATAAATGCCCAAATTCAAGGCAGCAATCATGAGTAATCGTGACAAGATCCTTTAAAATTGAGGATTCTAAAGTCACAGGCCCTGATAACATCCCACAGTGCAGTTCTCAGCATCCCCAGCCCACTCCCTCCACAGCCCAGCCTGACATGGAAAACATGTGGTTTCAGGTTCAGATTCTGCCCTGGACCAGGAAGCCCAGAGACCCTCCCCTTGCTGAAAGTTCATGTACAGCCAACTCAGACCCATGAGGAACAAGAAGACGAGGATATTAAATTTCTTTATGGACGAATGCCTGATTCTCATTAAGCTTATTCCGATTTATTTTCTACCCCGGGCACCTGAGTTAGTGCTTATTTTTGAGTTGTCAGGGGATCATTTCAGAAATGGAAAAGTATGGCTTCTCAATTTATGGGGCCCTTTTAGTTCTCTGCTCACTTTCCCCTCAGTTCCATTCTCCTTGCTTCTAATTTATGACTTTTTAAGTATCGTTTAAGTAGCAGATGTTTAAACACTTTTTAATCAGGGAGACTGCAGAGTGTAATTGCTGGGTTTGGCAGGCAGCAGGCCTCCTGATCACACGGTCTACGTGAAAAGCTGTAGCTATCTTTTGTAGAAGCGCCATGAGCACATTGTGGCCACCAGACTTCTTTCTGTGGCATTTGGAGGACTGGAGGAACGGAAGGTGGCTTTTCAAGGGATCAGTTGAATTGACTCAGAAGGAAGGACATGGAAGGCTAATCCACTTCCTGTTGTCATGCAAGTAAAGCTGTGGTGTGGCTGTTAACATTAAAATAAGGTCAATGGGGCCGAGGAAATGGCTCAGTGGAGTAAACTCTACCCTCCAGCACCCACGTAGAATGCCAGGCATGAAGGTGTTACATTAAGGATATGGTTTTGCCCATTTTTACCTTTGCACTCTGCTGGAAGCTTGATATTTCAATCAGCTCCTACAGTGGCATGAGGTAAGTTCTAGCAATTCATTAAACAATCTATCCCTTTCTAGTGCTGTGGTTTTTCTGGCTAAAAACCCTGATGGACATGAGCCTTCATGACACTCCACCAGGACTGGCCAAGCCTTGATAAGAAGGACCAGCTCCATACCCTTCCACCTCAGGCTTCATGGTCTTACCCTTACCTAACTACTCCATCTGAGTCCTGCACTAAAGGCATTCCAGCTCAGACACAACTGATTTTCTTCTCCCAGTTCTCTGCTGTCTACTTGAACCCTCGGTTCTGTCCATATCCTCCTGTCTGTGTGATAATTAGCTAATAGCTGAATGGTGGAAACTACTCGTGACCCATAATCCTGACAATGCAGGTATAAACACGTCTTTGGACAACACTTGGCCAACTAACATGGGTGATTTTGAGTTTGCAGCTGAGTCTTGAGGGGTTGCTGCAGGTGATCTGTTGCCAAATTCTGTGTGCCCTTCAATGTTGCAGGACCTGCAGGTCATAGCCACCCTAGATCTCTATGGCGGTCCTAGTGTCCTTCTAGACTCCCTCCCCAACACACACCCTGAGCATGCCCTCAGATCTAGCCTCTCCTACAGAGTCCACATCAGGTCCATGGAAAACACTGCTTCATTGGTGGAGGGCGATCTCATGTCCATCATCGCCTACAGCCACAGTGTTTCACCTATGGAACCTCCATACAAGTTTCAGACATCGGCCCTCCAGAACTCCCTAAATCTAGTAGCATGTGTAGAAGTGGGTCTGACTTTGAGATAGAGGACTGTACTACTCAGGGTTTTCTAGAGAAACAGAACCAACAGAATGAATTGTACTAAAAAGGGGGATTTATTGGATTAGCTCATGGCAGTCCCACAATAGCAGTCTGCAAGCCTGAGGAGTCAAGGAACTGGTAGCCTCTCAGTCCACGTGGCTGGATGCCTCAGCAGTCCCAATCCAGCACTGAAGGCTAAAGGCTTCCTGGGGAACCACTGGTCTTCAGTCCAGGCTGGAAGGCTGAGGAAGCTTCATTCCAGTGCTGATGAAGAGATGCATGACAAGCACCAGCAGCCAGGCTTTCAGGGAGGGGGCAGGAGGATTTCTTTCCCCTTTATATAGCCTTAGGGTGGGGTCTTGCAACCTTTCTCCAGACTTGTTGATTTCCTGAGTCACTGGAGTTTCCTTCATGCACTGCCCTCCCAGGAAGCAAAGTTTGTTTCTAGCTTTCCTGAATGCCTTTATATCCTTCTTCCTACTGAGAGAGCTGCCTTCCTGTGAACAACATCAGAGACCCACCCAAGATAACTAAAATGTTAGGTTGACAACAAAACTTCACAAGGACCTACACGAATCCTTATTATCCTCAACTTTCTCATTGTTGCATAAAAGAACCCAACCAAAAGCTGCTTGTGGAGGAATGGGCTTATATTGGCTTACAGATTCAAGGGGAAGCTCCATGATGGCAGGGAAAATGACAGCATGAGCAGAGGGGTAGACATCACCTCCACCACAGCACTGCAAGCAGCAGCAGGAAGGTGTGCCAAACACTGGCAAGGGGAAGCTAGCTACAACCCCCATAATCCCACCCCCAACACAGCTCCAAGGTTCCAGTACCCAAACTGCCATCAGCTGGGGATGGAGCATTCAGAACACCTTTGTGGGGGACACCTTGATCAAACCACCACAATCCTCTATCTCCCAAGCATGACTCTTCAAACCCTTGATGTAGGAGAGTCATAGTTTGTCATCACTGCTTCCGTCCACTTGCTTTTGCTTGAGCAAGATCTCTGAGATCATATAATTCCTAAAGAATAGAGGTTTATGTAGCCTATGGTGCTGGAGGCTGGGGAGACTGAGACCATGTGAGGCCTTCTCACTGTCATAACATGGATAAGAGAATCCCATGGTGAGACAGAGTGAGTCTGTATCTACTCAGGTCTCTCTCTTCTGAAGCCATTAATGTCACTACAGGAGTTCTACTCTCAAGACCTCATTGGATCAGTTACTGTTCTCATTTCTGGGACAAAACACTTGATGGAAGCTACTCAAGGGAGGAGAGGCTTATTTTGGTTCACTGTTTGCATGCTCATTTCATCATGTGGGTAGAATCAGTGGCAATAGCACTTGGAGCCGCGGCAGTAGGAGAGTGAGGCCGCTTGCTCACATCTCTGCATATATGGAAAGAGAGGGGAATGTTGGTCTGTTAGCTGGCTCTCTTCTTTTTACTTTTTTATTCCATTCAGTCTCCCAGACTATAGGATGGCGCCCTCAAATTCAGGGTAGATTTCCCCCCTTAGTTAATCTCTCTGTATTACTATCATAGACACAGCCAGAGGTGTGGCTCAGTTTTCTAGGAGATTCTAAATCTTAAAATAGATAGTGAAGATTAAATTTCACACTCTTTTAAAAAAATATTTATTTGCAAGCAGAGAGCGAGAGAAGAGAGACACAGAGAATGGGTGTGCCAAGGCTCCAGCCACTGCAAACGGACTCCAGATGCGTGTGGCACTTTGTACATCTGGTTTTATGTGGATACTGGGGAATCGAACTCAGGTCATTAGGTGTTGCAGGGAAGCACCTTAACCTTTGAGCCATCTTTTTTGTTTCAAGGTAGAGTCTCACTCTAGCCTAGGCTGACTTGGAATTCACTATGTAGCCTCAAGGTGGCCTCGAACTCACGGTGATCCCCTTACCTCTTCATCCCAAGTGCTGGGATTAAAGGCGTGTGCCACCATGCCCAGCTAAATATCACACTCTTCTACTCTTCATCACCTCACAAATATCATTAACATATGAACATGTGGATGTTTCCAGCATATGACTTCTGAGGGACACATTCAAGCCATAGCAATTCAATCACCTGCTGTTGACACTGAGGTCTATTTGACAATTTACTTGTAATCTCGTCTATCGTCCCTTGCTGTTGGAGTGAAGCTTCCCATTTAATGTCTCAGTAGTATGATAAAGCAATGTTCCAGTGAGGAGTGTGGTGTCTGGGTGGGCACGGGGAAAATCTACTGCAGATAAATGGGAGATATAACAGTCCTCAGCTGATAACCAAACCGTTAGATTCCCTGTTCTCACTTCAGGGTTCTGAGCAATGCTGTTTTTCAATAACTTGTCTTCCCACATTCATTGGCCTTTAGGATGGTGTAGTAGTAACCGGCTGTCTGATGGGTAATTTCTCATTATAAATGAACTCATTGATGTTACTCAGGCTAATGGGATGATGATCACAGGAAGGAACTGAAGCCCTGGTGATCCCTTGGTGGGGTTCCATCCCCAAGAGGATGCCCCCTATTCCTCCACCCCATGTAACACTGGCTCTGCATGCTGGCTGCATTTCTTGGAGAGCATTTTCTTCCCTGTGGCCTCATGCTGTCCCTGTTCAGCAGTCCTGTCATTTGTGTGACTGTTATAAGTGACATCCAAGCACTTTGTCAGACTCCACGAAGTCTTAGGACTGCCCAGAATTGGCACCAAAGACTTAGGAATTCTTGCCAAAAAGATTCAAGTTGGATGTTTACTATAGCTGTGAGCAAGAGAAACACAGTGGTCAGACATCAAAAAAGATCAGAGAAGTCAGAATGCCATGGAGAACTTGACCTTCATGGATCCTGAAAGCTGGTGCCTTCGTACCAACCTGTGCACCACAGAGAAGCTGCCATCTTGGAGCCTGACTGAGGAAATACATTCACAAGATTGCTGCGTTTCTTTATGATGAAGCTCTGGAGCGGCTGGAGAGGCATCCAGGGAAAAGGAAGCAACTGGTGGATTATGATTCCGGCATATGAATCTTGAGGGGATCCATTTCATACGAGGCCAACATGCTCTCTTCACTGTCACCAAGTCTCCATTTGATGATCCAAGCAATTCCAGCTGTCTGATATGCTCAGCAAGAACCTGCTTTGCAGCTGCTGTTCTGGCACGGTTCTCTACTTAAGGAGCAGGGCTGATCCAATTCATATCTATTACATAGGGGATGATGCTGGGGAAACGGCTCAGTGGTTTAAAGTGCTTGCTTGCAAAGCCTACCAACTTGGATTCCCCAGTACCCACATAAAGCCAGATAGATACAAAACATGGTGCATACATCTGGAATTTGTTTGCAGAGGCAAGAGGTCCTGGGGAACCCATACTCTGTCTCTCTCTTTACTCACAAATAAATACAAACAAAAAACAAAGGGGAATTATTAAATTGCCTTACATGATATGGGCTGGGCAGACAGCCAACAGCAATATGCAGGCTGGGGAACCTGAGATTGGTAGCTACTCGGTTCACAGGCTGGATGCCTCAGCAGTCCCAATCTGGCCTGGAGGATTCCTGGGAGCTATTTTTTCTCTTTTTTTTTAATATACATATTTATTGTCCATAATGAGTTACATTATTTAGTGGGCAAACAATGAGTTGTTATCCCCAATTCCCTGATGCCCTCCCCCCCCCATCCCCAATCAGCTGGATATCCTCCTCCATGGGTCGTCTGGATCAGTCCTTGTGGCAGGGGACCATGTATAGCTTAGTACTCAGCCAGGTTCTCCTGGCCCTAGTGTGTTGTTACTGAGGGGTGCCATGCCTCTGGATAGTCTCCCCCACCACGGCTCTCACAATCTTTCCACCCCCTCTTCCACTCAGTTCCCTGAGTCGTGGTGGGTGAATATTAAGGCTGCTTTAATGTTGTGTACTTAGGGGGCTTTGTGTCGAAAATAGTTGGTTTCTGTCACCCTGGCTTATCCTGTGTTGATTAAATGGCTGTGGCTGTGGGTCCCTTGTTTGTCCCGTCATACTCTGTGGGATTCCATATGGATCCTCCACAATATGGCTGTGGTGGCTCATCTCTTGCCAGGATCTCAGCTATCGGCCTACAGTCGGTTGGTAGGGTTAGATGGACCACAACTCTCGATGCATCCTGAAAAATACAAACATAATTTCCATCAGAGAGTGGGGTCAGTATAGGTTAACAAATATACACAATTCTGGATTACCTAGATCCTATTTTCAGTAGCCTCCCCATCAATCGGTCCCATAGTGCATCTTTTCTTGGGAGCCCAAGAGTACGGGATCTGGTGCATATCACACTGATTCCCCAGTTCCAGTCACGGGCTTCCCCTCACTAAGTGGAATATTTGGCCGAATTTAAATGCTGTTGATTGTCTCCCCCAGGCCCAGGCTCCTCCATTGCACTAGTGCTCCTTTCTTGGTTCGCTGTTCTCTTCCTGGGAGCTATTGATCCGCAAGCCTTGTTGGTTGACCTAAGAAGCTGGGTTCTGAAGCAGCAAAGAGCAGCAGTGGGGAAGCAGGATAGGTGTACTCACCAGCAAGAAGCACTGCAGACAGGTAGCAGGTTGTTTTTTTCTCGAACTTCTTTATACCTGGGCCACCAAAGGAGGGTGTTGCCCATGCTAGGGGAGGGTGTTCTCTCCTCAGTTAGTTCTTCCTGGAATGCCCTCACAGACCCTCCCAAAGGCAAGTCTCTCAGTGATCAAGTTGACCATCCGGTTGAACCTTCTCAGGCATCTGTCTTTCCCCTGGTCACAGAGATTCTAAGAGGTGAAACTTACATAGGTACTTCTGCTATTGAGTTTGCATCTGAAGTCATTTTTGGACCTCAGTGGCTTTGCAGCTGCCATGAACCCTAAGATTGAAACAAATAGGTCTGTGGAAAAAATAGCTCAATGGTTTGGGACAAATCCAGTGTTATACCAAAATCTCAGGTTCTAAACCAAAAACTGAATACCGAAACACTTGATTGGCTATAAAGGTGAAAACGAGAATAGTCTGCCAAGGGCTGGATGGCAGGAGAGGCCCTTGTCCCTCCTCGCCAGGGCACCTCCTCTCCAGGACATCTCCTCTCCCCTCACCATGGAAGCAGATGATATCCGGTGTAATTTGGTATGACAATAAAGTCGTCAGTGGACCAAGGCAGGGCAAGGTACTTATTCAGGTTGTGAGTCTTAGGTAGGCTGAATTTTCCAGAAAAAGAAAGGCTACCCAAAGAGACCCATGCGTGGCCTGTGGCTTTAGGTTGGTTCAGTGGGAGTGAAGTGTCTCTGGTGAGTGTGTGTCCTTGGCTGGGTCCCAGGAAGCCCCTGTGATTTCCCCACTTTGCCCACCCACACAGCAAGCACACTGATCTTTTCCACAGCTTTCTTTTCACTGACTACTGCACATTTCCCTTTAAAAATAGCTTCTTATTGACTTTTCTAAAAAAAATAATAATTGCTGTTCACTTGGGAGGGGTGTAATTTTAGGAAGCATAGGCAAGCAAAAGTGAGAAATTTTAAAAGTCTCTCTCACACACACACACACACACACACACACACACACACACACACACACCTTATGCTTGCTCGCTCAGTCTCATTCCTTAGATCATGGGTAATTGGATCAATAACTTTTTATTATTTTTCTTGTTAATATTATGCTCAACAAAGAGCTACCTTGCCAGTGCTCATGACTCCTGCTGGTCTTCCAGATACCCTCCATGGAGTGCATGTCAGGCACATAGGCTAACCCCTACCACCGCTGTGACCATGACAGCCAGAGGAGGGTTCCCTCTGCTCTGGCCTTCCTCCATACTCCTATGTTGATTGACAGCCCAGGTCAAACATGTCATCTTACATTTGCAGCTTCTCTGCTCTTTTGCAGCTGCACTCAGATCTAGGCAGGCCGCTTCATGTCTGCCAGGACTGTCGCAAATGTCCCCAACTGCTTTCTGACATCCACCTCTGTCTTCTTCAACCCTGAGCCAATGATGTTTCTGAAATGTAAATCTCACCAGGTTATCTCTGATCCCCAAGAGTGACCCCACAAGATAAAGATCCCAAGTCCTGGTCTTCCCTCTCAGCCTCCCCAACTCTGATTCTCTCTTCTTGGGCTCCAGGTCAGCCACAGCCAATCTGCACAGCTCTCTCTGGAGAGCTGCCTTCCCTCCCTCACCCCAGGGGTAAGCTCTCCAACCTCAGATTGCAGCATAAATGACACATCTCAGTAGATGAGATTGTGGGTCTCTGCTGTGCACCCCAAACCTTTGAGCTCACACCTCAAAATAATAAAACTAATGCCAGAATTGCAGCCTCCTCCCTTCCATTTGTGGGTCTCCCTTTGTTGGCTGACTTCGATGGGGGCGGCCAGACTCTTATTAAGAAGGCCTAGTGTCCCTCTTTGACTTTGACCTCTCAGCACTAATGCACCTGGGGTCCAGGTCTGGCCTCTTCTCCTCATATAATAGATCCTTCTCACTCTTCGTCACCGTTGTCCTGGGACCAGAGGCATTCCCCAGAGGCAGGGTTTTGCTAAATGCTAGATGTTAGACTATCAAATCAGGAAAGTTCCAGGCTAACTAAGATGAGTTGCTCACTCAAAATGGCACCCCCGCATATCCCAGCAACCCCACAGATCTACACCAGCAGCCTTGGCCCCTGTCAGAGCTCCTGAGCTGGACATCTGTTTTCTCGTAGACATCTTGCCTGGCTTATGCCACAGCACACATCACCGCCTTGTTCAGGCTTCGCTCACTTCTGTTGCCATTTCTTCCTCCACCTGCCTGGCCTCAACCAGAATGGAAGTTGTGAAGTTGGGTTTTTTCCCCCCCTGTTTATCTGAAACAATTCCTGGCACATAGTAGGCTAATTTGTTTTTATGGGGAGGAGAGGTGGTTCAGCACTTAAGTATATTTCCTGTGCAAGCATGAGAGCCTAAGTGGACCCAAGAGGACCAGAGTTTGAATCTGTAGATTCCCCTGTAAATTCTGGGTGTGGCCATGTACTCCTATAACCCCAGTCCTGCAGGGGTGCAGAGACCCTAGAATCGTCAGAGCCTGGCAAGCCTGTCATGATGGCTGGCCATCTTGCCACAGTGTTGCGTCCCACAAGGGATCAGATGTGAGCCTCTGACACCCTTTCCTTGCTTGTTACCAGCTAACAGCATCTTCCTGAAGCTCACTTTTAGCCTGAACCACAGTTCACTTTGGCTATTTTTACAGCGTGTGCACTCACGCACACACCCACACACCCAAGAAGGAATAATTTTGTAAACATATTTCTTTGGAATTTTCTCCTAATTATACCATTCGGTCTAATTTGGATGCTTTTCTGTGCTGGTTTGAAGTGACGGGGTGTGTGTGGAAAATCGGTCCATGTTTCCCAGAACTTGACTTTGCAAACATTTAATGCCTAGCATTGCCAAGTCCCTCGCACACCCAGGCTTCATTTCCAGATCCATGGGAGGATTTCTCCTCTCTTTACTATTGGTCTGGCGTGGAAACTTAACAAGTGGGCCAGTGGGGCTATGAACAGTCTTGGGCCCTCTCCAATTTCCTCTGGAGATAAGGAAGGACTTTCTCTGTGAGTCCAGGAATGGGCTTGGATGATGCGTGATCATTCACTGTTCATTGCCACGGTCTTCTTAAACCCTCACCGGATGGACATTAAGTCTCCAAACAGAAGCAGCTATAGCACATTTGATCTGCTGAGGTTAAAACTTAAAAGAAATGGGGTCTTGGGAGATGTTCAGTGGGTAAAACACTTGCTGTGTAAGAACAAGCGCCTTTTTCCCGCTTCTGTCCTCTATGTCAAAGTGTTAATGGGATCAGAACTGTACAGGCCGTGTATGGTTAATAACAGCCACTGTGAGGTTATGAATGTACCAGTCAGTTCACATCCAGAGGACCCTGTCCCAAAGTACTCCTTCCCACCTGCTGGCTCTTACATTCTTTCCGCCCCTTTTCCACAATCTTCCCTGAGTTCTGCACAGCAAGATAAAGGTGTTGAATTTAGTACTAAAGTGTTCACAATATCTTCTTATTTTAAGCTTTGATGGGTTTGAGTCTCTTTAGTGTCTACCCTCACCTGCCTAGAGAAGTTTCTCTGGCCAGCACTAATCTTCTTTCTGCCACCTGCTCTGCAAAGTTCTCTGAGTTCCCGAGGGTGTGATAGAGATGAATCCTTTAGTGGTAACCACTGGATTTTCTCTCTTCTCATCACCTTGAGGGTCTTGGATCTCCCCACTAGTCACTGCCATCTGTAAAAAGAAGATTCTCTAAACAAAAGTAAGAAGAGCATTCATTAATGGGCATAAACATATATATTTGGAAGGTGATTTGACAGGCTTGATGTGTCCATTTAGCCAAAGAACAGTAGTAGCTTTCCTCTAGGGCTTATGACCTTTCAAACCATAGGGTTTTGACCCAGTGTTCAGAATCAGTTATGGATTTACTCCTGCTGAGAGGGCCTTACATCCAATCAGAAACAAGTTGTTACCCCCATAACTTAAGTACCATTATTGCACCAGAGGGCACATCTTTCCTGGATGGTTGAAGGTCTAGGAGGAGGCAGGTCTAGGAGGAATGAGAGAAGGGGAAGGGGAGAAGGATACACAGAACTAATGATATTATGAATATGTCATATAGAAACCTACTTCTTTGTTAGTTAATTAAAAGAGTCTTTAAAAAGAAAAGGAGAGTTTGGGTAGTGGTATATGTGCATAGCAATATATATATGGTGTGTGTGTATATGTGTGTGTGTGTGTGTGTGTGTGTGTGTGTGTGTGTGTGTGTGTTGTGGTCTTAAAAGCCATGGAACCAGCTGAGATCAAATTAGGAGTTTATGCCTTATAAACAACTTTCTAAAATGATCATAACCATATAATAATGCTACTCTCACTTTTGGCTAGAGAAGCTTCTCTTTTTCAGATGGCGGTGACCACTGCAATCACTCAAAAGACACCATAGTGCTGAGAAGAAATGACAGTGAAGTGTTCAGCACTGGGACATCTCAATCACACTTCCCGAGGCTCAGGGTCTATTGCGGAAGAGGTGGCAGAAAGATTGTAAGAGCCAAAGGAAGGGTAGGACTGCTTGCAAAGCAAACTTCATGACTTCACAATGCCTGATAATACCTACACATAATGGGAAGAAAAGACGATGACACCGAAGCAAAACAGACTAATTGAGAAGGGGAAGAGATGTGAGGGAGGATGGGAAAGGAGTTATAATAGTTTATGATCTATAATTATGAAAGCTATCAATAAAAAGTTAAAAAATATCAGGAGTTGAAGAGAAGAGAAGGAACAATCTCTGGGCAAGTGTGGTTCATGGATTCCTTGGGGGGGTCACTGTACACTAACACCCAGTTCATCCATGTGGCTGGGTGGACAGAGTCTTGGGACAGCGGTGAGCTGATGGGCATAGCTACCCAGGAGACACTTGCAGTGAAGAGCTCATTTATTATTTCCAGGAGGGTGTTTTTATTTAGGAGGGAAAAGGAGGGGCAGGGGCATAAGCGGCTACGGGATTGGCAGGGGCAGGGTAGTCTGTGGATGTTTTATGAAGGGATTGGCAGGGGCTAGTAACCTGTGGATGCCTAGTTTGCATAGATAAGTTGGGGGGTTTTCTCAGCCCCAAGTGGCAGGAGTTACGTGGATGGTGGTGGCTGCAGAGGAGCTGTGACCTTTAAACTTTTATTGCCCAGGCTTGTTATTACAGCTGGGGTATGTGAACTTCAGTAAACTCAGGCCTTGAAGTACCTGGGCTTATCAAGGTTTGTTGAGGCCTGCCAGGGGCTGGAGATCTTAGGATAAAAGAAGGAGACTTTGGTGGCCACAATTCCTGCCAGTCTCAGATAAGAGATTATCGGGGTTTCAGGCCAGCCTCAACTTTCCTTTTAACCCTATATCCTCTGTGCCCCTCAGCAGGGTCCCACAGGTGGGTGTGGCCAACATTTAGGGCTCAAGAAGATGCAGAAGCAAGATGGGGCCCGAGGAGGAGGGGCACCTGGGGAGATAGGAAGAGTGTGTTCTAAAAGGGAGGGGGTTGAGTAAGAAAAGGACTGAGGATGGTTCACTTGATTGGACAAAGGGAGGTGACTGGTGATCCCCAGTGATGGGAAGCACGGTCAGGTTCAAGTGGAATCTCTACAGAAGGCATTCTGAGATAGCAGAGCAGAGACACCAGCTGGAGACAGTTTGATTTCCCTGGAATGAAACCTGCAAGAGGAAAGAGACTTGAGCATAGCTGGTAAGTGGGATTTTAAGCACTGGGAAGAAAAAAACTGAAAAGTTTTACAGAGAGAATAAATACGGCAAGATTTGTATCTTTTCCTGGAATTATTTTGTGTTCTTGAATGGGCTGTGCACCTGCACTGCACACCCTTTCTAAATCTATGAGGAAACGTTCTGAAGGGAGAGGTCTCCATTACTGTGGTTCTATTGGTTTATTTATTTATTTTTCCTGAAGCTTAGAAAGAGTTTTCCTTTTCAAGTCTCCAGCCAGTTTGGAACTCACTTCCAGTTTCTTTCAACATTTTTTGAAAGCGAATGATGCTAAATTACCATGCATGTGTGAGGAAAAACTGGAAAAGGCTTTATGACTTATCAGCATATTCTTCAGGATGTGTCCCAGGAAATTCTTTGCAAAATGAGACCAGCACTGTTGTTTGCTGGGCTTGTGAGGTTGATGGACAGTTTCACCCAGATTTTGGCCAGATGAATTCTGAACAAGAGCCACATCTTTCTAGAAACATCTGGTCTTCTAACTGCCATCTGGAGTGGTATCGGTAACACTTAGTGTTTATTTGTGTCATTTTATCAACCTTCATTTTATAGCCTTCATCCCTCTTGGAAAGGGGGTCTTAATGCTTATCAGAACCTCATTTTTTTCTGATCTCCTTTCTTTTAAACAACAGTATACCTAAATCAGTTTTGTTCTAAGGATGTAACAACAGTATTTAATACTTAACTTTCCAGCCATGATCACTTGATAGAAGAAGAGCTTCAAAATGTATTCTGTGTCTGAGGAAGTATTAGAGTGCTTTGTTAACCTAAATTATATTGGATTTTTGATTGATGGTGGGAATGTAAATGTGTGCAATTGGTTTGGAAGAACCTACTGCAAACCTGGCAATCCACAAAACTTACGTCCTGGCAATTCCTCTGCCTGGTGTGTTCCAAGCAGGAATGCACACACATGCTCACAACAATGTCAAGTTCCACAGCACTAACTCTGTTAGCCCAATGGTCAAAACCTTGTCAAAAGTGGACTGTGTTCATTGGTTGAGGTGTGTCTGGGATACTGTTCACCGAGAGAATGCAGTAAATACTACTGTGTGTAACAACACGATGGGAAGGGAGGGGCCTCATATTTGGAAGAAGAAACCAGACACAGGAATGTATCACCTGTACATGATTTCATTTATATGAAGGTCATAGAGAGACACAAAATTCTGTGGCTTCAGAGGTCAGGTTAGTGGTCCCACCTGGGAAGAGTTAGTGATGGAGAAAGCTTGGGGAGGATTCTGGGTAATGTTCATCTCTTGGCCTGGGCACTGGTCCTTCAATGGCATCAACTCTAAGAAGGTTCTTCATATCATACATTCTTGATTTAATTGATTTTTTTTCACTTGGTATATATTTATAAGGTCAGAAAAAAATTCTGAAAACGTAGAAATGAAACATCAGAACTGATTCTAAATATACCAGTAAAAGTAAGTGAGATAAATTTATCCACAAAAAGAAATGAGTTTTAAAAGTAGGGCTGGAGGGGGCTGGAGAGATTTCTCAGTGGTTAAGACAATTGCCTGCAAAGCCTAACAACCCCAGTTCAATTCCTCAGTACCCACATAAAGTCAGATACACAGTGGTACATGCATCTGGAGTTCGTCTGCAGGGGTTAGAGGTCCTGGTATACCCATTTATCTCTCTCTTCTTGCAAATAAAATAATAAAAAATAAATTGAACTGGAGCCAGATGCATGGCTCCATGGTAAAGCACTTGCCTAGGATGCTTAAGGCCCTGGGTTTGATCCCCAGCACCACAAAAATAAACAAAATAACAGCAAAAACAAGCAAACAAAAACAACCATATGATTATCTCATGATGTAAAAACCATAATTTCTTAGTGGCTTCAAACTAACTCAAGGAGTATGAGATTTCACAGATTCAATTAAATTCTCCTCCTGACTCAGGAATAAAGCCTCCCTACTCTGAAGATGCTTCTCTCATAGCACCACAGGTCAACCTCTGACCCCTGTGATGTCATCACAGACCTTCCCAAGATTTGTGAGGTGCCCTCTTGCTCTCTCAGCACACCAGCATACTTCTCACACCACAGTTCACCAATCCTGCTCCTCATCTCCCTGCTTTGTGCCTGGACACTTTTTCTATCTGGTTTCAGGATGTCTTTCAGCTCAGTTCTTGCAAAAGAAGTCAAGCTGTTTGGAGAGCTAACGTTCCTGCATTCCTGGAACCCAGAGCTACTCAGATCCCCGTGCTTAATGGAAGCTTGGGGAGTGGCTACTGTGGGTTTTCCAGACTGACTTTGGACAGTGTCTGAGTGCCTGTGCCAAGCGTGACCCTGTGTGGAATGTATGCTTCTTGGGAAGCATCATTCTAAGATGGAACCTGCGCAGTCTGAACGCACCTCGCTCCCCTGAGCTCCACAATCTGCAGCGGTTCCCTCACAGTTTGGGGCTGATTCTGCATTTCCCAGAGTGATCTCATTTGATGAACCTGAGATCTTCTCAAAAAGAGCTGTAACTGTCCTTAGACACTGTGGCCAGTACACAGAATGGCTTCTCCTCCATCCATCTGAGGGAATGGGTTTGAGGGAGGATTTGTACCCTGGATGGTCTTCCTCACAGGGGAGGAGAAAACTGTCAAGTTCATTCTGTCTGTAATCATCACACTCTGAATTACTCTTGACAAGACTAGCGTGTTCTCAACCTCGACTCAAATTAAACCATCTCACTTTTTGTCTCATTTATTTTGAACTTTATTTACTTCTGGAATCCAGTTTTTGTGGACATGAGTATTTATAAACCCACATGGCACAATATGTTTTGGCACATGACTCCTGACTTCCCTGAAACTTGAATATGATTGAATAATTTGCTGATTTCAGATAGTTTTGTCCACCGCCCACCGCCTGAAAGCACTCTATGGTTTGACAAGCTTTCTGGTGACTGTCAGAGGGTACAGGGTTCACATTTGCCACGATCGTGCTTCATCCCGAAGAAGGAATTTTCCAGAGGGCTTGGAAGGCCAGCACATAATTGATTTGAAATGCCTGCTCAGTCCTTTCTGCAGAATTCTCTCTTTTTCTTTCACCTCGTCCTGTTCTGCATACCTGGTGCTCCTCATCCCCCCTCCTCTCTGCTCCATCTTTAAGTGCTTCCTAGTGCTGGGGGCACTTTTCCCAAGATGGTTTATTTATTAGATAGAATCATGAAATTGCCATGTTTGTAGGTCAAACATGGTCAAATACCAGCCACTTCCTATGGCTTAACCTAAACATTGATTCTTGGAACTGGAGTCATGGATTCATTAAGTGTTTGCTCTACACTTATCATATGTCTAGCATGGAGCTAGGCCACGAGGATCCAGCAGGAACTCTGACAGCCTCTGCCCTCCAGGGCTTTAACAGAGAGCAGCTGAACAAACAGGGACGCATGCGTGCACGGCCCTGCAGTGTGGCCAGTGCTAAGGGAATGGATCGGGAAACACTGTGCCTGACAGAAAGAATGGACAGGAGTTGTAAGGATAACACTCAAGCCTGGAATGTTCCAAAGGCCTGGGGTGGGAAGAGTAGAGAGTGTAATGGGCAGTGGGAATGCTGAGGGCCGGAAGGTGAGTGGGGTTCATACACCATACTGTGGTTTTAGAAAACATTCCAAAGGCAACAGGGAGGCGGGCTTCAATCTAGAAGTGGTCTGCAGCCCTCTGTGTGTAGTTGGAGGGATCAGGTGTGGGGGAAGAAAGAGTTGGGTCAGGGAGGACCTTGCCGACAGACAGCACAGACTCACTTTGTGTTGCAGTCAGCTTTCTAGTTGCTGCGCAGAAAGAACCCAAGCAAAAGCGGCTTGTGGAGGAATGGGTTTATTTGGCTTATGGAGTCGAGGGGAGACTCCATCCTGGCAGGCAAACTGATGGCATGAGCAGAGGGGTGGACATCACCTCCGCCACAGCACTGCAAACAGCAGCAGGAAGGTGTGCCAAACACTGGCAAGAGGAAGCTGGCTTATAACCCCCATAAGCCTGCCCCCAACAACACAGCTCCATCGAGGTTGTAAAATCCAAACTGCCATCAGCTGAGGATTGATCAATCAGAACACATTCATTTGTTTGTGGGGACACCTGGATCAAACCATGACACTTTGCCTTTTTTTTTCCTACTGGTGGTGTTCATGCTCTTCGACCCCCCCCCCATGTGTGTATGGTACATATGCAATGTGGGTATGTAGGTGTTTGTGGAAGCCAGAGGACAAGCTCTGAGTGTTCTCCTTAGGAATTCTGTCCACTGAGTTATGGAGAAAGGCTCTCTCGTTGGCCTAGAGCTCATCATTTAGGCTAGACTGGCCAGTGAGCCCTAGAACCAGCCCTGGGGATTACAGGTGCATACCTTCCCATTCCGCATTTTTATGTGGGCTTGGGGAATCAAACTCAGGTCCTCATATTTTACCAATGGAGCTATGTTCCCAGCCCTGTTTGCTTATTCTTTAGGGTGTTGCTAACTTCAGTTTGGGTAAGAAAATAGGGAAAAAAATGAGGTGGACAACTTGAATGTGTCCATGAGAGAGTTCTAAAAAGGAATTATTCTAAGACATTTGCTGGTGAAAATGGCAGAATAAATGACCTTTTGGATGTCAAGTGTCCCAGCCCAGTACCCAGCCAAAGTTTGAAACAATGGTGGTCTAGCCTAGCCCAGAAGAAAGAGGACCTCAGATGGGCAGTTTGGCTATCACAGAGGCTGCATAGGGTGATTCTGGAGTTGCTTGTCCACCAGCAGCTGTGCAGACCAGAGATATTCTGAGCATGGCAAAGATGGCAGGTCATTGCCTCGGGCTTGGAAGCCACCCAAAAAATGTCATGACACAGGCCAGCACCCCTAAGCAGAGTCCTTTCCAACTACACGTAGCAGCAATGACTGTGTCCAGAGTTGTAAAGGGGACATAAATAGATAAATACACAGCAGCACATCTCATTTTGGAAAGCACTACACATTTTTGGAGAAGACAGAGAACAGGAATGGATAGAAAGAGCTACTTAAATGCTCAGGCTGAGTGTCGTAGTCAGCTACCCACCACTGGGATGAATCTCCAAACCAGGCACAATTTTGGGGAGAAAAGTATTTATTGAACTAACAGGTCCAGGGGAAGTTAAGGAAAGGGCTGGACCCCCTTTCACAGATCCAAGCAGAGATAGAGAAGCCCAGAACCTCTAAAGCCAGCCAGCAACTGTAATACTGTAACTCACAAATAGCAGAACTGCCAGACTTGGGTTCCGGCTGCTATTTTGCATATGTATCCCAAGTATTTTGCATCCAATTTGAAATACCTCAGGGCTAGACCCCAGGAGGCCAGGCCCAAGTGTCACCTCCTCCAGCCAGAGAGCTGGAGACAATTCACAATTATAATAAACCTTTGATTATTTTGGGGGACATCTATTTAAAACTACCACACTGAGCATTCTGTTTCTTTATAATTTCATGTTGGAATCCCAGGCTGAATCACAGGAGTCATCGATCTGCTCCTGTGCTGTACACTGCCTGCCTCCCCCAACCACGTTATTTTTGCAAGCTGGTCTAAATTTTCCAGGCTGTTGGAAATGCTGGCTATTCCCTGGCCTTCAAGAGCATCTAACATTAAAGCCATTCACACTGAGTTATGGTTTTTCCATCAGCTAAACCTTCTCACCAAATTGCCCATGGCTGAAACTATTTTCTGATAGATAAATATTTTTAAAGTTCTACTGTCAAAGCCAGTTGAGAAATGTCATATTTGTAATGACTTGTACCCAGTGGCAGCTTATCCTCTTAGGATTTTTTAGTTTTTCTTCAGTGCAACAAGTAGGGGAGGGGTGGTGGTAGAGATCCACGTGTTGACGGAATTACAGAAGATTGTAATGATCGCTTCTTGGTGATGAATTCAGCATTACTCAGAGAGTAATGATCTTCATACTGTCTCATTTTATAATCGTTTTTACCCTTTCCCCCAAATCCTGCTCACGTAGCATGGCTGGGACTCCATGTTCTGATGAATGCCCAGCATTCCTCAAGATAGACATGGGAAGTCAGACAAGCTCTCTCAGTCTTGTGAAGGTGAGAAGCACTCATTGGTCTGGTAAAAACTAAAGGGGATAAGGAAAGGTTTTGAATCAGAAACAATAGGCCAGATTACTTAAAACCAGTGACAAGTGGAGTGTGACACATTTTCTAGCTTGTCTCTATATCTGTCTCTTCCTGGGTGTTAGCTCCTTAGGACCTTTTTTTTAAAAGTACTTTTTAAAAAAATAGTATCTCATGTCCCTCTGCCTCAAGCTCAGGCTGGCCTTGTACTCACGATGAAGGCAAGGCTGACCTTGAACTCCTGATTCTCTCTCCTTTACCTCCCCAGTGTTGGGACTACATGCATACACCACCACTTTTGGCTTAATATATTTATTTATTTATTTGCAATCAGAGAGAGATAGAGAGAAGAGAGACAGAATGGGCATGCCAGGGCCCCCAGCCACTGCAAACAAACTACACCAAACTACATGCACCACTTTGTGCATCTAGCTTTACATGAGTACTGGGGAAACAAACCCGAGTTCATTAGGCTTTGAGGACAAGTGCCTTAACCGCTGAGCCATTTTTCCAGCCCCTTATTTTGTTTTTAATTGCTATTTGATTATATATATATATATATATATATATATATATATATATATATATATATATATATATATATGGCCCAGTATAACATTTTAATATATGTATACCATGTAAAAATCAAATCAGGGTAATGAACCTATGCATCACGTCAAACATTATTTTCAAATAAATACTGTCCTGTTGTTAATTACAATCACCCTGACTCAAGTATATTTCATTGCCTTGGAGCTCACCAAAGAGTCTAGACCAGCTGGCCAGTGAGCTAGAAGGATCCACCTGCCTCCACCTCACCAGGTTGGGATTACATGCATGAGCCACTGTCCTGGTTTGATCCAGGTGTCCCCCACAAACAACTGTGTTCTCAGTGATCAATCCCCAGCTGATGGCAGTTCAGGAATTAGAACCTCACTGAAGCTGTGTTGTTGGCAGTGGGCTTATGGGTTCTAAGCCAGCTTCCCCTTGCCAGTGTTTGGCACACCTTTCTGCTGCTGTTTGCAGTGCTGTGGCAGAGGTGATGTCCACCCCTCTGGTCATGCCATTGTTTTCCCTGCCAGGATGGAGCTTACCCTCCAGTCTGTAAGCCAAAATAAACTCATTCCTCCACAAGTAGCTTTTGGGTGGGTTCTTTTCAGCAGCAACGAGAAAGCTGACTGCAACAGCCACCCAGCCCAGCTTTTTAAAATGTGGGTTCTTTGGGTCAAGCTCAGGTCCTCATGCTTCCACCCCAAGTACTTTACCCACTGAGCCGTCTCCCCAGCCAAGATGTTATCTTTCTGCTGATGGGTATTTTAAGTGAGGTGAGATGAGACCAGATGAGGCAGCTTCCTGCTCACCATCAATCTTATCTAGTCAGAGGAAGCCCATGGTGCATGACATCTCCAGGGAATAGGTAGGTGCAAACTGAATGAATAAGAGGAAAGAATTCCTAGTCAAAGTATCCCAGTAGAGCGCTTCCTCCTTGTGGTAGGCGAATATGCACCCCCACCCATATTGCATGGCCATATTTAGATTGGTCTCTAGGAAAGGAATCGAGGTCCTAAGATCTGGTAGGACTCATGGCCTTATGAAGGTGGACACAGAGATCTCAATGCCTCTCTCTTTAGACCAGCCCCACCCTCCCACATGAATATACAAGGTGGCTCATCTTCCACCCAGGAAGACAGCCCTCACCAAGAACCCAATCCTGTCTGAGCCTTTGTCTTGGACTCCCAGCCTCCACACACACCCATAGTTTAGGCCGCCAGGGCTGGTGAAGACCCAACCAGTCATCAGTTAGATGTGGATCCAGAGTCAGCTATGGGCAAGAGGCTGGTTGGCCCGTGGTGAGAATTCTTGCCTTCATGTTGTCCACTGCTGATGAGAAACCCCTCTACTTTACAGCAAAGATATTTCAGGTATGGAGGAGAGGGAAGGCAGGGCTGGAAGCAAGATGTCCCCTAGATGAGGACACACTGAGGGCCAGCTGCACCAGGTGACATGGTGTAAATCCATGTTTCCATGGAAATTAAGGTTCACCTTTAGTCTTTGAGTTTGAGCAATATACTTCCACAGAGCCATCTTGTGGGCTGCACCCCAAGTTGCCATTCTGAGAAGTTTGAATGATTTGTTTTAAATTCCTTTATTAGTCTAAGGAAGTCAGAGGTAAGACTGGGGGCTGCTTCTAAGAGCCAAGGTGATGGGATCAACTATGTTCTCAGAATAAGAATGTCTTACCTTAGGCTACTTCATGTTTGTCCTGCCAGTCAAGTGCTTCCTTTCACAAAAAGTCCTCTGGGTCCGTTTGAGAGCTGAAAAAGCCCAGGGTCACCTGCAGGGCTGGTCTCCTTCAGGTTTCTATGAGTGGAAATAGCCCATGTCTCCTGAAAGACTAGGGTTGTAGCCCGTTCCTAGAGATCACATTGGCTTCCTGCTCTCCTGAGTCTTTATTCTTGTCTCTGTGGCAATGGCAACTTGAACTTCCACTGAAGGTCAGAACTTCAAAGCCAACACTGAGCAACACTCAGCTTCCAGCCTGGGGGTGGAAGAGAGGATAGGACGGGCAATCCTTTGGAGGATTATGCTCACCACACTGGATGAGGGAGAGGGCGAAGTAGCATTTCATGGCCATGTCCTGGGGTTCTGGGTTGCCCTTGAACTTGTGA
>PVHP010012499.1:0-42848 GCA_004024765.1 Zapus hudsonius
GAGCTGACCTAGCTGGGCAGGGATGGGGCTCCAGGGAGAGGAGAGGGAGTGGGCTCATGCGAAGGAATGGGGTGGTATGTGAGGCTGAGGAGAATGAGAGCACCTCACTGTGGTGGGCTCTGCCTCTGCCCTCTACTGCCCAATGCCAGGGCGACTCCCCAGACTCAGACCCAGGAAGGGAGCCACAGTGGCTTAATCCAGAATTAAGGTTAGGGGCCATCTGGTTGTGTTTGGAAGTGCGCCCCTCTGTTCCTCCTAGTGCCCCTCAGGTTCACCCTACTGGAACTGGCCGGAGCTGGGAGTTGGGCTTTCTTCCCACCTTGACCAATTTTCTCCCTCAGCTGAATCTGGGCCCTTGGGGAGACACAACCACCATGCTCCAAAAAAATGATAACAAAAATCTCCTCTCCCACCCACCAGCCTCCATCTACACCCCTGAGGGTGGGTGAGCAGCAGTGGGTGCACTTCCCCTGCTGAGGCCATCTGTGGGGCACCGTGGGAGAGTTGGAGGCAGGGAAAGAGCCCCTCAAAGTCATCTCCCCGAGGGAACCACTTTTCCCCCTTGTTATTTCTGGCTCCATTTTCTTGGTCAAGAAGGGTGTCAGTGGCAATGCAAATGAGGAGTTGCTGGAGGTGCTGGTGACACCCATCCTGTCCCCCAACCCCTCCCTGCCTCCACCCATGCCCACGTTTACACAGTGGCCTGGAACATCTGTGAGATGTGCCTAGTGACCCTGCCCGTGGCAGAGGTTGGGGAAGCTTCGGGCATCTGCTCTTGCCATGAGGACAGGAGGGCACAGAGTGGGTGTCCAGTCCTCCTTTCCCCCTGAGCCGCATGGACGGTGAGTGGCACCGCTTTCCTCTCATGCGGCCTTCCGAACATCAGGTCATAACCCTCTACAGCTAGAGAAGGTCCTCACAGGGGAGCCACTCATAGCAGAGACCTTCTCAAGTCACAGAGGAGAAAGTAGAGGAAGGGCAAGAAGAGGGGTTTGTCTCTCCCCACTCTCCAGTCTTGGTTCTACCACCTTGTCCACCTCTCCCCCATGTGAACCCCGTCGTCTTGAATGTTTCATTTTCATTTATGACCTCGGTTCTCCCTAGAGTGGCTAAAGATACTCTGTACTTGTCCTTGCTGAGTGAGAAATGGAACTTGGGACCTGTCTTGCTCCCCCTACCTTCTAAAGATGTCACTGAGTGAAGCCTCCAACTCCTTCTTCTTCCTCAGCCCTAATCAACTAGGAGAGGTGTTTCTCATTAACACTCATCCACATGCCCTCCCTTTGTTAATGATCAGCTTCTGAGAGCTGTGGCCCTCGGAGATCACGTGACAGCCTGCGCAGAGAAGCAGGAGAGATACAGGGGTTGTCATGACCTGAGTGTTTTGGCTGGGGAAACCTTAGGGGGGAGAGGAAAGAAGGGCCAACACCAGAGCTGATGTACAGGTTCTGGCCTGTAAACTGGTGTGTGCAGATTGGCCCTGGCTGACATGGCTTCTGTGAAGTTGTCCCCACCTCTGACATGTCCCCTTTGGGTTTGTGCCGGGGAGAACAAGTGGATCCCTCAGGAGTCTCCCGTCCATCTTGCTCAAGGAAATGTCACCTTCTCCCCTTTTTTAGGACGCTAGAGATGTCCACCCCTTTGCCTTGATCTCTACATTTCTCAGCTCCCCCTGACTCCCCCCCCTCCAGAGAGCAATGAGTAACCGATGTCCTGCCTCATCAGTCCTGCTTGATGGGAGGGAAGAATGAGTGTGCCTGGGTCTCCCCAACCTCCCCCCAGCCCTTTCCTTGCAGGGCTGTTAGATGCAAGGCTGTGGTGGGGAGGGGGGACCTGGATAGGTCACACTAGCTTTTTCTCCCTTCCCCCTTCTCTTCCAGCCCCCAGCAACATTCTGCCTTAACCCGAGTCTTTCCCAGGTCTCTGGAAATCAGGGAGACAAGCTGCCAGAATCTACACCCTGTGTCCCCATGCTCCCCACACCCTGATGACAGGGGAACATCCAGGAAGAGGGATACCTGGGTTCCAACCCACCTTGAGGCATGCTCTGGGTACCTGGGCTATCCCATGCCCGAGTGCCAGCTCAATCCCAGGCCCTCTCTTGCCACTGTTATCAAGGGTCAATGTCTTCCTTTGCCTCATGTCCCTGCATCACTCCTTAGCCCTTCATGCTGCTTCCAAAGATCTAGCAAGACCTGAATCCAGAAACCCAAGCTACAGGGAGCACTGAACACCCATGTGCCAGAGGTTCTAAAACCTTCTTTCTTGGGGCTGTGAGCCATGTAACACAGGAATGGCTGGTCTCGCCCTTCCTGGCACTCAGATATTGAGTATTGGCTGCAGACAATAATGCTTATTGCAAAACAGGAGTTGGGGAGGGCGGACCTGGGCACAGAGTGGAGACAGACATTTGCCCTGCGTCCACAGCTCAAGCTAATGCCACAGATGAACAATTGCCTCCATGTCCTTTTTCCTTTTTCTTTCCAGTACCAGGAATGAATCCAGCGCCTTGTGCATGCTGGACAAGAGCCTTACTCAGCCCTCCCCAGGTACTTATTTTTAAGGGATCCACAGGCTCTAAAGAGTTGATGAATGAGAAGCTTGGGCACTTTTTGCACAGAGGACACAGCCCTGGACTGGGGCAAAAGTCATAAATTCATGGCCCAGCTCTGACCTCCCAGGTGGGAGCTGTTTGAAGCAGCAACTGAGCCTAGAGCCTCCTATTCTGAGACCTAGAAGAACATAGAACATATTCTTCTTCCGTGGGGTCCCAACCTGATTCCAGGCATGCAGAAGTTATCTGAGAAAAAGTAGGGGCTCCTGATCAATAGACCCCCTGGCCAAGCACTTTAAAACCTCCAAAACCCCCATCTGTAGAGAGCTGTGATCCATGTTTGGAAGGCTGCGGTTGAGGAGGGAAGCTTTGTTTTGGGGCATTTCTCTAAGGCACACAGCGTCTATAGCGTGATGCAGCTGTGTTCATGATCTGGGAGGTCTAGCAGGGCTGGAGGGCAGGACCTCGACACTCACTCTGTGCCCTCCTGTCCTCACAGCAAAAGACACAGCCCCAACTCACAGCTGGAGAAAAGGGAAGTCCATCTCCCTCAACAAGGACAAAAACAGAGCAACTTTGGCTACCCTAGGGAGAACTGAGGTCACAAGTCCAAGAGCCCCGGCCTCTGATGGGGCCTGGGAGCTGCTTGTGTTTGTTCTAAATGGGCACAATGTCACAGCTACCTGTGACTCCCATGTGGGTGGCTCATACTCTCTACTTGCCAATGCCCACCTTCCATGGCTGTGGCTGAGGCTCTTGAGACAGTTCCCAAGACCTTCTGCTTCCTAGTGAGGGTCACGGCCCCTCCATCCACCACCGCACAGGCCGAGCGCAGATGGAACAGGTAAGTTTTATTTGGACTTTCAACTTGTTCAGAAAGCTCGGGCCCCCCTCCCCTCTCCAGGCCCCCTTCCCCATGTCCCCTCACAGGGGGAACACTCAGGGTACAATGACATGTGTCTCTGGAGTCCTTGGCCCCTTCCCTCCACAGAGGAAGAGAGGGGTTTGGAGAGGGGCCTGGAAGATTTGGATCAGAATGCACATGCGCTGACAGTGCTGTGCACTGCCAGGCCCGGCCAAGGCCCTGGGGAGGCTCGGAGTAAGGGGTGGATTCATCATGGGCAGCAGGCTCCTGTAGGAGGCTCCCACCTCAGCCTGGGGCCCCAGCCTCCCACTCCCCCGTCCTTCTGAGGGGACGACTCTGAGGTAGATTTCACAGAGGGAATGGGGGGGTGGGTGTGGGAAGGGGGTTAGCTCTTTTGAAGTTGATCCTCCACAGCACCCTGGGCCCATTCTCAGGTTCTGGCCAGGAGGCAGGGGCAAATGATGCCCACCTAGCAGAGGCTGAGTCACATGGGCTCCAGGCACCTGTGATATCAGGAGCTCCAGCAGGGGAGCATGGGGGACATCTGCCTTAATGATCTGCACCTCAGTGCCCAGGTCTCCAGGAGGGCCTGGGCCTGGGAAGGTGATGGCCCAGGAATCCCAGCCCCAGGGCAGCCTCTTTGGGCTGTATCTTCTGAGGCCTGCAGAGTCCTCCCACTCCTCTCTCACCCTCCCTGTTCTCCAGAGTGGGCAGAGGGGAAGAACAGGACTGGCCTGCAGAAGCTAGCACGGAGCAGGATGCCCCCTTTCCCCAGTGCCACAAGCTCCACACCGGCCATAATACAGAAGAGCTGGCATCGGTGAATGGGGCAGGCTCTAGGACCCTACCAGGAGGCCCTTCCTGTAAGAATACAACTTAGGAAAGATTGACATTGGGGAGGGGCTCTGGGAGCTCCTGGAGTCACCTGACACTCTCCCCCTCCCCTAGGCCCAAGCACTAGATGCCTCCTTAGATCTGACCCTGTTTTTAAGAACAGAAAGGGAGAGGCAGAGGACATGTCCTCCACACCCCAGCCCAGATCTTCACCTCCCCATTGGAAACCAGTAAGATGAGGAGAGCCTTGCCTGACCTCCTGGAAAGAGCCAAGAGCTTAGTGGTGCCTGGACCAGGGAAGATGGCACACACATTGACTCAGTAGCTAGTGGAGGTATCTGGGGACCCCAAGGGGCACAGCCCCCCACGAGATTCATGCAGCATTCAAAGTGAGTGTTTGGGGGTGATGAGAGAGGGCAGAGAAACAGCCAGTTGAGGGGAAGGTGCCCTAGATCTTGCTGTTCTCCAGGTGGGAGTCAATGTGTTTGATGAGGACATCATCTGGGTAACCAACAGGGAAACCCAGCTGGCAGAGGGGGCAACTGCGGATGTCAGAGCCCACTGTCTCCATCAGCAGCTGTGGGGAGAGAAGACAGACACTTATGGTCACCATCTCCCAGCCTACCCTTTCCCAGGACCCAAGACAGGGAGGACTACAGCATGCAGAGGGGCTTCCAGCACCAACATTCCCTGCCCCAGGCATGGGTCCCTAGAAGGTAGGTGTGAGAGTCACTGCTCCCTTCATCAGGGCACCCCAGACCAGTCTCAGCTCCCAGATAACTCAAAGCACTGTACTATCTCAAACAACGTACAATCCCAAAATAATTTCCTGTCTGGCTTTGGAATGTATTTTGGCTCTTCCAGGTGTGGAGGGATAGCTGTGACATTCAGGAGACTCATCATTTCAGTGAGACGATGGAGCTTTCAGGACAGACAGCGAAGAGCAGGGGCTCTGAGGCCTACAGGAGGGAACTGGATAGGCGGCCTGTCCCTGGGTGGGGGGGGGTCCAGGCATCCCCACTCTTTGGTCACCAACATCCTAGTGGGTGATTGAGCCACACACCCCGTGAACTACTTTAGGCTCACAGCCTCCTTCTAAGAACCCACTAAAGTCATTAAATAATAAAATCATTGTCCCCGTTTTGCAGATGGTCAAACGGAAATCAGGGTCAGAAAGGACAACTCGTACAAGGCCACACAGCTACTTTAGTGGAGGGCGTCCTGAGAACCACGGCAACTCCAGACAAGCCTCACCGACGCAGGCTCCCATTAATCCCACCAACTAGCCACACCCTCGCGCCAGCCAGGGGCGAAGGCTTTCCTCGAGGGGCGGGGCCTCGGCGAGAGGGCAGGGGCTTCGGGAGGCCGGGAACCCACTCACGTTGATGGACGGCCAGGACTGCGCGTGCTCGGCGTGGGCATAGGCGGTGGCGGCCGGCGACTCCGGGATGGGGAAGCCCGCGCAGAAGGAGGCGCAGCGGATGGCGCCCGCCTCGGGGCTGGGCGGGCTGGCGGGCACGGCCCACTCCTCCTCCTCCGAAGGCTGCTTCTCAAAGCGCAGGCGGAGGCCCTCGAAGGCTCGCCGCGGGCTGAGCGGCCGGCCGGGGCCGTAGAGCTCCCCGTAGGCGCGGGGCTTGGGCAGCGTGGCGGCCTCGGCCTGCAGCCAGGCCGGAGAGGCGCCCGCGTACGCCGCGCCCTCGGCCAGCTCCGAGTAGCTGCGGCGGCCCTGGAAGCCGGCCTTGGCCTTCACGTGGTGGCCGGGCGGCTTGGCGTAGGCGCGCTCGGCCCCGGGCCTCTCCCCGGGGGGCGGCGGCGGCGGCGGCCGGGGCTGCGGGGCCGGGCAGCCCGGCGGCACGGGCGAGCGGCGCTGCGGGCTGGGCGAGCGGCACGACGGTGGCACGGGCGAGCGGCGCTGCGGGACGGGCGACGGGCAGGAGGGCGAGGCCGGCGAGCGGCGCTGCTGGGGCGAGGGGCACGGGGGCACGGGCGAGCGGCGCTGCGGGGCCGGGGACGCGCACGGGGCGCAGGGCGCGCGGGCCGGCGGCGAGGGCGAGGGGCACTGCGGGGCGGGGGAGTGGCGCTGCGACAGCGGCGAGTGCCTCTGGCCTGGAAGAGAAAGCGGGACCCCTGGGTCGCGTGGCGGGGGTGGTGGTGGCGGAGGACGTGTCGTGTCATGGGCACCCTCCCTCCCGGGCACGTGCCCAGCAGTTCCGCTCGGTCTCTCTCACCTCCGCTTCGAGACTGCTCCTGCAGCAGCGTCCTCAGGATCCGACCCTGCAGGGAGCTCAGCTCTCGAAGCCGGCCCAGCTCCTCCGTCAGCTCAGTGTAGGCCAGCGCCAAATTCACCCTGCGGGCAGAGGTGGGGTAGAGAAGGGGCGTGGCTCTGGAGCCTGCCCTCGCCTGGACCACCTGGGGCCCCACTGCAGTGATTGATCTGCCTCGAAGGATCACCTCTTCCAGGGAGCCTCCACTGCTTCCGGAGGCCATTCCGCCCATGGGGCACTGAAGCAGAGGCCCCCACCTGGGGCAAGGATGGGAGCAGGGATTCCAAGGCCTGAACACAGCTCAGATGAAATGTGTGATTGTTTTCCTACTCTGTGCAGAAGCTGTGATAACGAAACAGATTTATTGAAAAGCTATTCTGAGCCGGACATGGTGGTGCACGCCTTAAATCCCAGCGCTGGGGGCAGAGGTAGGATCACTGAGTTCCAGGTCAGCCTGGGCTAGAGCAAGACCCTACCTCAAAAAATAAAACAATTAATTAATTAATTAAATGGCTGGAGAGACGGCTTAGTGGTTAAGGCGTTTGCCTGCAAAGCAGAAGGACCAGAGTTTGATTCCCCAATACCCACAAAAAGCCAGATGCACAAGGTGGCACATGTGTCTGGAGTTAGTCTGCAGTGGCTGGAGGCTCTGCTGCACCCATTCTCTGTGTGTCTGCCTCTTTCTTTCTCTCTCAAAATATTTTAAAATAATTTTAAAAAGCTATACTGACTCTATAGTAGCTTTCCTACTGCACAAGCTTAGCCTGGTGACATAAACTGTAATCCCAGCTCCTCAGGAAGTTGAGGTCTGAGGATGGAAAATTCAAAGACCAACTTCAGAGATGGTTCAGTGGTTAAAGCCATTTGCTTATAAACGCTGATGGCACGGGTTCAATTTCCCAGCACCCATGTAAAGCCAGGCACACAAAGTCACACAAAGTGTTTGTCTGGAGTTCATTTGCAGTAGCAGAAGGCCCTGGAGCACCTATACTTTCTGTCTCAATAATTCTTTTTTTAAAAATATTTTATTCATTTTCAAGCAGAGAGAAAGAGAGGAAAGAGAGAGAGAGAGAGAGAGAGAGAGAGAGAGAGAAAGAGAAAGAGAAAGCCAGGGCTGCCTCCTTGTACATCTGGCTTATGTGGTTACTGGGGAATTGAACCCAGGGCCTTAGGCACTGGAAGCTAGTGCCTTATCCACTGAGCCATCTCTTCAGCCCTCAATAATTCTTATAATTTATTTATTCATAATAAGAGATAGATAGAGAGAGTGAGTATGGGCACATCAAGTCCTCTAGCCACTCACTGCAAATGAACTCCAGATGCATGTGCCACTTTGTGCATCTGACTTATGTGGGTCCTGAGGAATTGAACCTGGGTCCTTAGGCTCTGGAGACAAGCTCCTTAACCTCTAAATCATCTCTCAAGCTTAAATAATTAAAAAAAAATCAAAGACTTCTTGGGCTACAAAACTCAAAGCACACAAAAAAGGGTGGGGTGTCTGGGTATGATACAGCTCAGGAGTAGAGAACATGCCTAGCAAGCACGAAACACTGCATTCAGTCCCCAGTGCTGCAATAAATAAATAAATCTGGTTTTTTTTTGGGGGGGAAAGGGTTCATGAAAAACATCACCCTTGAAAAGGTTGGAGACCACCACTACACAGCCCATGATGCTCCCATTCCTCAGGGAACACAGCTTCCTGGTTGGCAGAAGTGTCAACTGGTAAACTTGACCCCAAGTTGGCCCCATTTTAGATTCACTCTGTTTGCCTATACCTCAAAGCTGCCTTTGGGCTCTTTCCAGCTTCACACCTCCCAGGAACTCTTGCCACACCCACCCAATCCTTTCCTCTCAGATCTTTATGAGTGGGTGCTAGACACTGCACACCTGCTGAGGGCGCCACCCAGACTGGGCATTTCTCAAAGGCCGTCTTGCTCTGGAATTTTGTCAGGACCTGTATCACTGTCTTTCTTTTGCCAGCTCTTTGTTTGGTGCTTGGTACCCAGTACAGGTTTCATAAGTGAATGCTGAATTCAGTTTCTCTATCCAATTCCCTTCTTCCCTCTCTTCCTGCTAAGACCTCCTCAGCCCTGACCCTTATGGAGCTGGGACAGACTCTGGGTTTAAGCAAGGAAGCTCACCATGTTCTTTTCCTTTCTCGTGGTCACTCTGAACACAGAACTGTGGACATTATCACTTCAGCACTGCCTCTGTATTCTCTCTGTGACCTGCTGGACCCTAGGAGCGGTTCTGACTTCACAGGAACTCTGCTATGGCCTTGGGATCTGCCTTTATCTGGGTTCTGAGTTTGGATGGAGTGTGGGATCTCTCTGAAGGCAAGGATTTGAGTCTCCCACCTCTCCAAATCGGAAGGTACCATGGAACTTCAGAAGATGGAGCTGGAGGAAAGTAGATGTCACTCCAGGGATATCTCTTCTCAGGACAAGGACAAGGGGCTGCTGAGAGATGATGCATGCAGACAGGAGAGTTGAGAGCAAGTATGAAGCAGGTATGATGACTGTGAGGAAGGAGGTGTGTGTCCCAAAGGAGAAGTGATAAGGCTAAGGGTTTGGAGGGGAGGTAATGACTAAGGGTAAAGTCTGTAGGGGCTGGAACTCCTACAAATCCCAGAGCAAGGCACAAAACTATCTTTAATCAAACTGCACTAGGGAGACCTGGAGCCAAGCGTACTTCTTAGGAAAGGCAAGGCCTCACCATCATTTTCTGAAGTAGGAGGAGTCTAGGGATGCCTCACCTAGGTCTTGTGGCCATGGTCCTGCTGTATCTCAGGCCCCATATTTGCTAAAAGCACCCTATGCTCCTCCACTTTTTTTTTTTTTTTGGTTTTTTTCAAGGTAGGGTCTCTCTCTAGCCCAGGCTGACCTGGAATTCACTCTGTAGTCTCAGGGTGGCCTTGAACTCATGGCAATCCTCCTACCTCTGCCTCCCGAGTGTTGGGACTAAAGGCGTGCGCCACCACGCCCGGCTTGCTCCTCTACTTTTATCTCATGGGTCTGTAAGAAGAAATGGCATCTTCTCATCAGACTTGGAGATGCAGGTGTGCCCACATCAAATTAGGGACTCCCTCAGGGAAGCCTTCCACTACAGACCAAGGGCAATCTGACGAAAGGAGCTGTGTTCTTGGTCGGAGTCGGGGCTTCTAAAGGGCAGGCACATGCTATCCACTCAGCGAGGGGGCCGAAAAGGACTCTGAGCAGCGCAGAGATGGAGTGTTGCCCTGCCCGTGCAGCCACAGTTGCTTGTGCCATCTGCTTTCCCTGCTGTATCTCAGGTGACATATACAGGCCGGCTTCTTCACACTCTGCCTGGGAGGTCTCACCTGTCACACTTGGTTCTCAGGTCCCTCTCTCTCCTGCTCACTTTCGCTTTTGTCAGGAACAACCCTAGTTTCCACAGCCCAGCCCCTGCCACCCTCATTGCAGTGAAGCAGACGCTGCTAAAGAAAATGAGAGGAGAAAGCCCCTAGCCCACAATGTCCAGCCCCTCTCCAAGCTGACACTGGGGTCTGGGGCAGGCAAATACTGTCTTCTTAGAGCCCTGTGCCACCCTTCACCTGGCAGGGTGAAGAGATCTGGCCTCCTGACACCTCATGGCCCCACGGGACCTTCCCTTTCGCTGGGCATCTTTCTCCTCCTCCATGCACATAGCCTGAGTCCTTGAATATGCTAACCACCTGAATGACTCACTGAAAACACTGCTAATTCAGTGGGGGGAAAAAACAACTTCACAACATAGCCCAGTCTCTCTCACGTGCGCCCAAGTACACACTCTGTTTCCTGACTTCCTGGCCACACCTGAGAGCTTTTTCCACCATTATGACTTTGGGACAAACAGGGCAGGTGAGGGGCAGCACATGGCTACACTGGGGTGCTTCCAGACTGCTGACATCACAAGGAACCTGGGAGGGACCAGGAGCCTAGGCTCATAGACAATCTGTAGGAAGGCTAACCAGACTAGGCACTGTACTAGGAACTTCACTTGTCTTCACCACTCTACAACTGGTTCACTATTATCACCTCCACTCTTCTGGGGAGGAAACAGGTGCATAGAGGTGAAGTCCCTTGACCAAGTCCTAAACTCAGAAGAAGCTGAGCTGCTAGGATGGGAGTTCCAGCTTCCTAGACTCCAGGCTCCAAGCTACTGACCACTGTGACTCTGCCTCCCAACTGTCAATAAAGTGAGAAGAAAGCAATAAGGCAGCAGAAGGAAACGAGGAGGAAGAAGCTGGAACCTTGCGGCCCAGGTCCCAGAGAAGGTGCTGGACAGCCATGCTAGCAGAAGAGCAGAGCAACCAGAGCTGACTCAAGGCCAGGCAGCAGTAGCAGAGAGCAGGGATTCAAACACTTGCTCTTGGCACCTTGACACACTAGTCTGGCACCTTCAGAGGAGCCAGAATATAAGTGCAGAGCTGGCAGAAGGGAGGGCACCCTTTTCTGCAAATCACCTACCCTTCCTTAACTTTATTCCTTCATTCATTCTTCCCATGAGTAATCCAGGGATCTCAAAGACCCTTCTGAAAACTGTCATCTTCAGTGTCACTGACATCCAGGAGGGTGACAGACCTGAGCATCCTCCCTCAGCCCCTTTGTGTCTCAGACCAGCTTCTAAGCTACAGTCTTCCCCAGGCCCTGCTGCGTGCGAGTGGGGAGGATGCAATGGGGCCAGAACAAGGCTAGTTTGGGGCAATGGGATTAGATTAAAGTCAGCATGAAAACTGGCCTTGGGGTCAGGCTACAGACAGGACTGGCAGTTTTTTTGTGGCCACTATTGTGAACAGAGTTGGAAATAGGATTAGAGTCACGGATGGCTCAGGATGATCGCCGCCTTGCAGTCAGAATCACCATCTGATTGAGAACTGGGAGGAAGAGAGAATCCAACATTCCCAGCACATCCCTCCTTACACACAGATGCCCCAGCCACCTCACCCTGCAGGGGAATTACCCACAGGCACACGCAGCATCTGTCTTCCCGCTGACAGACCCTCAGGGAGGGGACCACAGGCACCAGGCCGTGGAGCGGACTTGAGGTTGTGGACTGTGGGAGGAGGAAGTCGCTTTGCAACAAGCCAGTGCTCCACCACTTCCTTTCCGGAGCCTTGAGCCTTTCACGCTTCTCGACCAGTTATGACTTGTGGTCCAGAGCCTAGCTCTTCATGGTAGCCCTGCCAGGCAAAGTCAGATGCCCACTGTATCTAGAAGCTTCTCCAAATGTAGCAGGATGAAGTAACTCTCAGCGGTGTGGGAACCAGAGGTCCCAATTTACTCAGGACTGTCCCTGTTCACATAGGTTATCCTATAATTATTACTAGTGCCCCCTTTCACTTTCAAAAGTGATGTAATCTGGTAACAAATCACATGATTGCCCCCTTAAAAAGGACCTACGCAAGGAAACACCTCGAGCCCCATTACCCCACCTGCTGGGACCTGCCTGGCATCTGTGTTGCCCTTTCTTGGGGTCCTGAACTTCTCAGCACCTCGCGTTGTTTTACAAAAACGAAATGAAACTCTGTAGAGATGATGCCTTACCAAGTGGCTGACATAAAATCCTGGGAGTGCCTGGGAGACAGATTTGGAGAGAGGGAAGTCCATTTTGAGACTTTTTTTTTTTTTTGAGATAACAGTTTAAAACTAAGTTTATGCTGGGTGTGTGGTGGTTCATGTCTCTAAACCTCAGCAATGGGAAGCCTCAAGCAGGAAGATCACCCAAAACTCCAGGCCAGTCTGGTCTGCATAGTGAGTTCCAAGCAAGCTAGGGCTATACAGTGAGACACTGCTTCAAAAAATAAAAACAAAACCAAAAGAAAAAAAAAATACAAAACTAAGCTAGACCTGTTGACACGCTGATGCATACCTAAAATCCTAGCACCTGGGAGGTGGAGGCAAGAGAACCAGGAATTCAAGATCATCCTTTACTCCATAGAGAATTTGAAGCCAATATGGGCTACATAAGACCCTGCTTCAAAAATCAAAACAGGGCTGGAGAGATGGCTCAGCGGGTAAGGCACTTGCCTCCAGTGCCTAAGGCCCCAGGTTCAGTTCCCCAGGACCCACATAAACCAGACCCACAAGGTGGTGGTCCTGGTTCTCTCTCTCTCTCTCTCTCTCTCTCTCTCTCTCTCTCTCTCTCTCTCTCTCTGCTTGAAAACGAATAAATAAAATATTTAAAAAAAAAATCAAAACAGCAGGGCTGAAGAGATGGCTTAGCGGTTAAGGCATTTGTCTGCAATGCAGAAGGACCCGAGTTTGATTCCCCAGTGCCCATGTAAAGCCAGATGCACAAGAGGGAGCATGTGTCTGGAGTTCGTGCTGTGCCCATTCTCTCTCTCTCTCTCTCTCTCTCTCTCTCTCTCTCTCTCTCTCTCTCTCTCTCTCTCTCTGTCTCTCTCTCTCTAATAAATAAATAAAATATATTTTAAAAAAATCAAAACAGCAAAGCCCCTTGAGTTATGATAAGAGAAAAGGATGTGGCTGTCTCTCATGGGGAGAGAGCATGACAAGAGCAGTTGGAACCTGGCTGGCAGACACAGGATAAAGACGGGCTCAAAGCCCAAGACCTTCAAACAGCCTGAGAGCCTCTCCTCACCCGTAGAGCCCAAGGCTACAAGTACTGAGGGGTTAATTTTTGTGCACTGGGTGCCAGGCTGGAGGAGACTTAAAAGAAAGGAAGTAGGGAGGGTGAGAAACATGAAGGGGGGGAGGCCCTAGGCCTGCTGGTTCTGGGGCATGAGGCTAAGCTCAGGGTACTGCGGGGGTCTCCGACTTCCGTCCTGACCCACCCCACACTGCCCTTGACCTCCGTGCAGAGTTTCCATCCTCTCTCTCTCTGAGTTCACACTTCCCCACCACTAACCACAGCCCACACAGAGGCTTGTGGGTGGAGAGAAGGGGGTGGAAAGGGTGGGCGGAAAAGGTCCCAGGCTGCAGCCCTGAGCCCCCCATGTTGGGAAAAAAAAGACCCATATTTATGGTTTTCCCCTCATAACTTATACTGAGCCCTAATCTTACCAGGCCCCCTCATCGTGAGCCTCCTTCTTCACTGAGCCCCCATCCTCCTCCCAGAGCCCCTAACAGCTCAGTGCTCTCATCTTCCTTAAGCAGTGCCCCACACAATTCCTCTACCCCTCAACACCAGCCACACCTTCAGAAAGTCCCACTCAGGAACCCACAAGACCAGAGAAGGAGACTTGGGGTTCCTGTGCGTCCCACCTTGGCCGGGACCTTCCTGGGGTCCTTCCTCCCTGCACATGCGCAGGAGCGCAGGGGACCGCAGTACCACCCCCTCCCTTGTCATCACCTTGGCCTCTGAGTGACCTTCTGTGGCTCTTCCTATGGGGCAATTTACCCCCCTGAGCTGTGACCACTGGGAACTGAGCTGTCCAAGGGAAATCTTGGAGGATGACAGCCTGATTGGTCTGGCCAGGACTGGTTCCTGCTCACAGAAAATTACTGATGGCTAGAGCCTTATGTGCCAGAAACTGAGAAGCAAGGACTGGTAAACTCAGCCAGGGAGCTTCCTCTCAGGCCCACTCCTCAGCACAGAGAGTACCAGTACCAGGATGGGGGTTCAGAGGCAGAATTAGTATAAGGGAGGTGTTTCCATGGCAAGTAAGGACCCTTGTGGTCAACCTGCTGTTCCAGTGCACAAGCTGAGATGGGAGGGACCTTTTCAGCATAGAAGATTCCTACACAGGAGCAGGCTGGACTCAAAAATTGTCTCCACAGCACGCTCGCGCTCTCTCTCTCTCTCTCTCTCATCTCTCTCTGTCTCTGTCTCTCCACTCACTGGATCAACCAGCCTATCATTTTATTTCTGAAAAAGCCCATGTGTAAAATGTCCACTAGTCACTTGGGGTCAGTGGAAGCTGAGGGAAGGGAAGGGAGAGGCTGGTGAGGCAGGGAGTTGAGAAGAAGTGACTGAGCTGTTCTTAGGTGGGAGGATAGGAGAGCGCACTGGGGAAGCGTCTGTTACCAAAAAGGCTGAGTTTATAAGAAAATAAAACTACTGGAGGAGTGAGGACTTCCTCTGAAAACCCGATCCTGAGAAGCGGGGGCTGTTGGGGTGGGGCCTGGGCAACAGGGCAGGCAGAGCCAGGCTGGCTGCTGACAGGTACAGGGATCCAGGAGGCCTGCAGCATAGGAGCCACCAGCAAAAAGAGGAAGCCAAGTTGCCCTAGGAGGCAGGACTGACTCCAGGTTAAAGGGCCCGGAGGGACAGGTAATCAAGTGGGTATGGAGGGAGCTGCTCTTGGCATATGGAGGACATGACCACCAAAGCATCCTGGAAGAGAAGTTGTTGTCACTCATCTCACACAGCCCTGTCCCCAGGGATGCAGCACTCCTCTGCTCCTTTCTACACTCTCCCTTACCTTCTGCTCATACCCTATAGCAATAACTGGCTTCTGAGCCCAGGAGGGAAAACTGGGGCCCAGGGAGGCAAAGGCAAAGTCAGGAAAGTGAGGCCCTTCCCCAGCCCAGGAGTCCCTGGGATCCAAAGCCCAGGTGGTCATACTCCAGTCCAAAAAAAAAATCATCCTTCAAAGTTCCATTAATTGGGGGAGCATTCATTATTGGTCATATAAGAGGGGGTTGGATTCAGTGACCCATAAGGGCACCTTCTACATGACTTCTGGGGCAAGCTAGGATTCTATACTATGTGGGTATGAGTAGGCTCAGAGCCTAGCACCAAGCCAGGGTGGACCCTCTCTGCAAAGGCTCCCCAGCCCCTGCAGCAGCCTAGTTGAGAGTAAGGTGTCTCACCCAACAACCCCACAGAATAGATTCTCACCCTCCCAGCTATCACAGCTCCACCCAGGTCTTCACCCCAGGGTGGGGAGAGAGGTGAGGAGTACCCCCAATTGGCCATAAGCTGGTAGGAAGATGAGAAGGATGCCTGTTGGGAGTGAGGAGCCCTGGAGTCCTGAGAGCTGGGTACACTATGTGATAGGTTAGCTCCTGAGCCGGGCGTGGTGGCGCACGCCTTTAATCCCAGCACTCGGGAGGCAGAGGTAGGAGGAATGCCGTGAGTTGAAGGCCACCCTGAGACTACATAGTGAATTCCAGGTCAGCCTGGACTAGAGCGAGACCCTACCTCGAAAAACCAAAAGAAAGAAGGTTAGCTCCTGCCCCTCTCTGGGCTTCATCTTCCCCTGTAAGGAACTTAGGAAGCCTGCACATTTGCCTCATATCAGGAGAGAAGACTTAGGCAGGAGGTTGTGTGAGCTCTAGTTCTCAGAATGCAGAAGATGAGTCGGGGGCATCAGGTTCTACTGCGGCTCACACTTCACTCCCCTGCAAGCCCTGAGGCCCTCTGTCAGGTTCTCTAACAACACAGCTCCTTCCTACTCCTGGGCCCTCCTTCCTCAGAATTCCAAGGTACATGCTATTCCCTGCCTTTCTCTTAAGTCTCCTGAACAGGCAAGACAGGCCATCTCCTTCCCTCCCAAGGAAGGAGCATGAACTGGGCCTGTTTTCTGGTAAAGGAAGCTCACTAGAGGACACAGAACAGAGTCACCCAGCCTCTGAGAACATCTCCATCAGCCCAACACCTTGAAATGAGATGGGACCTAGTCTCAGAAAAAGCACAAGGAGTATCCCAGAACCTGAACACTTTGGAAATACCTCCTTCCTGTAACAGGGGCAGAGTGAGGGATGACCCAGGCACCCCACCCAAGGCCTAGCCTAGGAAGAGAGGTCCCCCCGAATAATGCAGACTAATAGAAAGCACACTAGGGAGACTTGGGATCATCCCCTCTCTGAGGTAAGGGGTCAAGAAGACAAGATGTGACTTACTGATCATCTCCAACTCTCTTCACCCACGCCATGTCACATTCTGACTGGTTGGAGGCCAGATCCTGAAGGGAAAAGCAAGAGGTCAGAGCCCAGCCTCACCTTGTCCAGACCCCTTCTCTGCCACTCTGGGCGGCTGGGCCTGTCAGAACTGCTCAGCACCTGGCAGCACTTTTACCTGGGCCCGGGTCTCCTGCAGCTGCTTCAGCTCCCCCTGCAGGCGCTCACACTCGGCCTGCAGCTGCTCCTCCCGGAGCTGGGCCCCTCGAGCCTCCCCCTGCGCAGCCTCCAAGGCCTCTTCTAGCTGCCTCCGCTCCAGTTCACTCACACTCACACTGGCTGTAGGGCCGGGCCAGCCTGCTGTAAGGAAACAGACAATATCAGGCAGGGTCAGCTGCCAGAGCTGACTCTCAGATCCACACACAAAGTGAAGCAGTTGGAGACTGTGGCCCAAATACTCTGAGTAGCCAGAGTAGCCAGAAAGACAAATACCCAAGGATGAGAGACGCCACTACAGAGTGTTAGGAAAGATGGCATCACTGTGGTTTCAATCTCGCTAGAGGCTAGGGGAAGGTACTCCAGGCCAGAATCATTAGTCGACATCTTCAGGGTCCTGGCAACCTAAAGTAGGCCGGAGACTCTGTGTGTCATCGCCCTCTGCTGGCACATCCAAGAAATGCAGTGGGGTAGCCAGGCACTGACCAGAATAGCCATGGGGAGAAATTGCAGAAAGGGTGGATGAGGTAAAAGAACAGTTGGAAAGGTAGTTGTGGAACAAATTTAAAACATTGTAATTAAAAACCAGGCATGGTGGTGCATAGTTGATCCAAGCACTCGGGAGGTAGAGGCAGGAGGATCGATAGTCTAAGACCATCCTTGGCTACAGAGCAAGTTCTAGGGCAGCCTGAGCTACATGAGACCCTGTCTTTAAAAACAAAATCAGATTGAGCATGGTGTCACACACTTTTAGTCCTGGGACTCAGAGGCAGAGGCAGAGAGAATATTTCCAGTTCAAAGTCAGTGTGCTCGACGTAGTAAGAGGCTTTCTTAAACTCTGTGCTCCCAAAGAAAGGAAGGCGTCAAGGAGGTTCTAGGTAAAGCAGGGTGAAGTAGATATGGGAGTCAGACTTGAGGGAGCGGAACAGCAAGGGTCACTGAAATCTCACCATGACCCAAGGCAGGTCCCCCTCTCAGTGCCAGGTAGTGCAGGTCCAGGTCAGTGCAGGGCGTGGCAGGGGCAGGTGGGGGGCTCAGGCTGGTGAAGGCTGCATCCCGGAGACCTTGTTGCTGCCGCAGCTGTTGCTCCAAACCACAGATCTGCCGCAAGTGGGTCTCCACCAGTGCCCGCTGCAGGAGGCGGCAGAGGGCTGAGGGGTTTACACAGGGCTAGGGAGCCCCTGCAGGCTCCCCAAACCCTGGACTCCCCATCCTGGGTAGTCATCACTCCCCAGACTGGAGTAGAGGTTCCTGGAACACCCCACACTCACACTCCAAGAGGCCACAGGTACGGGTGCAGGTGTGGGTGCAGGTGTGGGTGCGAGGCCTCCTCTCCCAACACCTGCAATGCAGATGTTTCTGGCTACTGGCCCTGGCAAGGTCAGAGTAAATACCTCTTCTGTCATTAATACACAGGCCATTATAAGAACACTCAGCCTAGGTTCAACCACCAGTTACTTCCTCAGGAGCTTGGGAACTTCCATTTACATATGTGACTTCACTACTTCTGGGCTTGGGATAGCAGTACCACGCCTACCTCTTCTGATTGTTGTGAGAGCTAAAATAGTGAATATGCGTAGAGGGATAAGAACAGTGCCTGGCACGCACTGTACCACACAAACGTTTATGACTCTCAAAGAAAAGCAGTTTTACGCAAACGCTCCACTACTTTCACAGCAGCTCAGTGGTTATTATCTGCCCTGCTTTGCAGAGAAGGGATAGAAGCTAAATGATTTGTCCAAGGTCACTGCTAGGAGTCGATACTTCTGATCCTGATACCTGCCCACCCACTCAAATACAGGGTCACATGCTAACTCTGATCACAATATACCAAAACCCACCCATGAGTTTCTTGTCACCTCTGCCCTCACAGCACCTCCCAGACACAGTACTATGGGCCCAGGGTTGTCCAAGTATGAGAGCCAGACACACCACATCCCATTGGGTCATTGTATAGCCATGCATACAGAGTCACCCATGGCCTGGATGACAGTCTCAAAAGGCAGAATGGGCACTCACAGATACACATAAATACAAGTGGGTACACTACATGCAGGGTGTGACATGGGGTCACACAAAATCACAGTTGGAATGCTCACACACAGAAACACACACCGAGTACATAAATCCCGCATCCGCACTCCTTGGGCCTCACCATCTCCCCCAGTTCCGTTTCTAAGTCACTCTTCTCCACACAGAGCTTCTCATATGCCTGGATCATCTCCCCGAGCTGTTCTTCTTGCTCCTTATTCTTCTGCAACTGAATGGGCCCAGAGGGGTGGGTGCACAAGTGTCAGACCCATCCTTGACTGGGGGTAGAGGGGGTCTCCATACCTCCCACCCCCACTCCTGATACTCTGTGGGGGATAGGAGGAGCTGAACTGCATTCAAGGAGGATGGTGACCATCTCTGCTCAAAGGCCTGAGCTGTGGTGGGGGTAAGGGCAAAGTGAGGGGTAGCAGAAATATATCAGGACGGGAAGCTCAGGTGCCCAGGCCAAGGACTCACCTCATGCTGGAACTGGTTGAGCCGCTGCTGCAGACTAACCTTCTCTACCTCCAACAGGGAACCATCCTTGATTTCATACAAAGAGAAGCCATGCTCCTCTCCAAAGTCACTGATCAGCGGGTACTGCAGGAAGACAGTCCTCAGAGGCCTCTGGCCCATGCCTCATCCTCACCATGTCCTCCACCCCATATTCTGCCTCCGTGTCTCCTCCCATGTCTGCCCTCTCCAGTGGCTGGTGGGCTCTCACGGTTCACACCCAGAGCAACACAGCTTCAAGGAAGAGAGTCCTGTTCCCACCCTTCTTCTGGATCCCTGGAATCTCCCTCTGCTGCACCCCTAGTTCCTGCCATCCCCCAGCACCCTAAACATAGTACCACACCACCTTCACCTCCAGGTTCTGACCTTGATCTCATAGACTTTGAGGCGACGGCGGAGGGTGGCATTCTCTCTCTCCAGGCCCCCCAGCCGCTCCTTGATGTCTCCATAGGCGGTGATGAGCGCGAAGTGAGAGGCAGAGCACATGTCACCACCCAGTGAGGGGTCTCCAGGACCATCCAGCCACACCTCACTAGGCCCCAAGGCCTCCTGGGTCAGGATGCTGATGTCGTCTTCAAACATGGACTCCATGGTAAGGGCTCTGGCCCACACCGGGCCTCCTGGGACAGGAAGAACAACATGAAGCTGGTCCCAGCCTGGAGCTTGTCTCCAGACTCCACGTGCAGGGCGGAAGCACTCTGTGACTAGCCTAAAAGCAGCCTAGAAGCTTCCTGCCCCAAGTCCCATATCCCTTTCCCAGAAAGCTAAACTCTACCCTCCCACTGCTGCCTCTGAGGGAGGTGAGCCAGGTGAAGACTGGGTAGAGGGGATGGAGGGGTGCAGCTGACAAACAGGATCAGGGAATCCACAGCAGAGGCAAAGATGGGCTCCTTCCAGAACCCAGGAAGACCTGTGGATAGGAGGGCTGCCCTCTCAGCATGGGCACAGCCCAAAGTCTACCTGAACCCCCATCTCCACCCCAACTGCTTTCCCTCCCCAAGTACCTTGCCAGCCACCAATGTCCTCATCCCAGGCCTCAGACAATGGCTCTTCCCTAAAGAAAGCCAGTGCTTCTGAAGAGCCAACCCCCACGAGTCAGCCCCCACCCAACTTCCCTTCCTCCTGCAGGAGCCCAGAGTTCAGGAAAAGGAAGCGCCTCCCCCACTCGCTGTGGGCCCTGACCTGGGACCTACAGGAAGTCCATGGCTGAGTGTCAAAGGGACTCAGGGGGGACAGTGTGCCTGCACTCAGGGCAGTGGGGAGCCCTGGGAGGGGGCAGGGATGGATGACTCAGGGCTCCCGGTCGAGTGGGCAGCGAGGGGGTGCGTGTGGATGAATGTGTAGCTGTGGCTGGCATGGGGGTAAGCGCGTCTGTGAATGAGTGTAGGTGTGTCACCGTCAATGAGCGCCTTTTCGGGGTGGAGGCTGGGGGTCGGCACAGAGTTAGGAAGCGTGTGCGTGCGCGTGTGAGCACGCGTGCGTGAGCGTGGGGAAGGGTGGGCACGTTCAGCCGTGTGTCACGTGAGGCACTATGGGAATGTCCGAGGTGTGTGTGTGTGTGTGCGCGCACACGCACGCGTGCGCCTTGGAGAGGGGGCGCGAGTTCCCACAGTGGGGTCCCCTACTTCCCAGAGCTGCTGTGCTGGAGCTCGGGGTGCACAGGGCTAGGGCGCAGGCCCCAACACTCCCCTCATCCAAGTGCCACGGCAAACGCCAAACGCGGTGACGGGTCTGAGTAAGGAGCGTGTGCGCGTGTGTAGGGCTGGCGCCCCACCTTTAACCCTGCGCTGCCCACGCCATCCCCTCCCCCGGGTCGGCTCCGGGCGCCCACCACACCCCCGGGACCCCGGCCCATCCGCACTGGCGGGCTAAGCACCGACGGTCCAGCCGGTGCCGCCTTCCTCCGCATTCTCCTCGGGGCCCCGCGGCCCGGCGGGCGGAGCGCAAGGCGGCTGGGGCTGGGGGTACCTGGGCCGCCCGGCCCCTCTCGCGGCCCCTTTAAGGGCCGCCCTTTAATACCCCTCAGCTCGGCCGACAGAAATGGTCGCCCCTCCCCTCTCGGGAGCTGAGACCGCGCAGCCCCCTCCCCCGCCGCGGGCCGAACCCCAGGCCCCGGGGCCGCTCCGCCCGGGCCAGGCGGGGGGCTCTGGAGGGCGGCGCGGCCTGAAGAGCGGAGGCCGGGGAGAGGCCAGCGCCAACGCCGGACCCTTCCCCTCCCGGTCACCCCGGGCGAACTGCCCGCGACCTCCCGCCCCGGCCTCCCCGCGACCCCCGCGGCCCGGGGCGGACGCCGCTCCCCTCCCCCGCCGCAGCCCCGGCCGGCCGGGCACTCACAGCTGCCGCGGTTCCTGCTTGTAATCGCAGCTCACCCCCTCCGCCTGCTCCCTCCCCAGACGGGCACCGGTGCCCCCACCCCCCTGGCACCGCGCTGCTCCGCGCCCTGCCGCCGTCGCCGGGTCTCTCCCCACCCCCTCCCCTCCCCCAGCCCCCTCCCTCCCTCCTCCCGCCCGCCCGCCCGCCCGCCCGCCCGCTCCTCCTCCTCCGCCGCCGTCTCCTCCGCCTCCTCCTCCCCGGCTGCTCCCGGGCTCTCCGGCTGGGAAGGCGCCCGGGACCCCGCCGCGGCTACCACCACGTGGCGAGGGGCGGCGGCCCCCGCGGTGCGGTGCGGTGCGGTGCGGCCGGGCCTGGCAGCGCTCCCTCCCGGCGCCCCCCGGCTCCCCGCAGAGCGGCCGGACGCGCGGTGGCGTCTGCGGACAGTGCAGGGGTGCCGCTGCTGCTGCCTCGGGCGTTTGGGTTGGAGCTGCATATTTTGGGAAGAAGTGCAACTGTTATTTGGATTTTGATATTTTGTGGGGTTTTTTTTTTCTTTGCTGGTTTGAGAAGAAAATCATTAGAGTCCTTACTTTGTTCCCGGAGGAGGGGTCATCTCTGTGACATGTCTACTGAACACAGAGTGCAGTTGGGAGACAGAGGAGTTAAACCTAACTTGGAAAGTGAGAGTGAATTAGAGAGGTCATATGTTGATTTAGGAAGGAAGACCATCCCCTTCCCCTCCTCATCACAGCCCAGAGAAAAGAAGAAACAGATCTGTCCTTTCCACATATTGAGCATATGCCAAACTGCTGAGGAAACACAAGTTTGTCTTGTTTTGCCACGTTCCCACCGTGTGACCTTGGGCAAGTTACCTCTGAGTGAGATCAGAGATGATTCCTTACTTGGTCACCCTAATGGGGATCAGAAGCAAAAGTGCTCAGTGAATGTTACTGAGTCACTTTTGTTCCCTTGAGTAGTCAAGCTGCTGATGAGGAAGGGCCAGGGGGGAAGTGGAGGGCCCCTCACAAAAAACATCCCCCAGGGGGCCGGATCCAAACCTGGCAAGCAGGGCCTAGACTGGGGCAGGGGCTTTAGGTAGGGTCAGCACCTACACTGGGAAGACTGCTGGGCTCCTCGAAGAGGAGGGTTATCTGGGAAGGGGAGGATGAAAGAAAAAGTATCTCTGAGCTTTGAGAAACAGGCTGCCATCTTCCCTTCCCCACTGCAGAGAGAAGGTTGGTCTGGGGTAATTACTTCTCCCAGAATGGCCAGCCCTGCGCTGTCCTTCCAAATAAAGGACTTCTCACTGGCTTCTGCTGCTGCTGCTTCCCTTGTGGTCTCTCCTGCCAGCCTGCTCCCTTTTAGAGTTCGCAACAGGACACGTCAAACACTATGTGAACCACATAGAATGAGCCACGGACCCTCTAGCCATGAAGACAAGCCAACGGGTACATCTGTCACCCCACTAGTCCCAAGGGCAAGGTAGGGTGTTCCCTTCCTTAAAGCATCACAAGTTCTCTTGTGAAGCAGGAGCCATGCAAGATTAGAGGCCAGGCCATAAGGGGGTCTGGGGCCATCCTCAATGGCCTTCCCCTTATGGAAAAGGTCCAGTACCCGAGATGAGTCAGCCTTGCTGCTTTCTTGATGCCCAAGTGAATCACCTGGTACCATGACGCCAGGTGATTCTATCCTGGGCTTTTAGGTGGCTAATGGCAAAAGCCCAACAGAGATGAGACCTCCTGTATCCTAAAACACACTCCTCTCCCTAACTGTGGACCTCATCTTGGGATATTGTTTCTAGCTCTGTTGCTCATGCCAGTCCTGAGAACGGACCCTTTGCATCCAGCATTGTATCCCCTGGTGCCATGGTCACTGAACATCTACTCAGAGATTTGTTTTTGTGGCAGAAACTCACTCTGTGGCCTTGAGCTTACTGCAGTCATCCCACTTTAGCCTCCCTCCTGAGGGAGAAAAGTGCATGTGTGAGCCACCATGCCTAGCTTTTATCAAAGATTCTTTGAATACCTACAGTGAGGAGCATGTCTATTGCTTTCATGGAGTTTACATTCTAATAGAGGAGTCAGAAAAGTAAAAAGAGCAATCAGTGATTAAAAAAAAAAGGTTGATGGGCTTGGGAGATGGCTCAGTGGTTAAAGGTGCTTGCTTGCAAAGCTTGCCTGCCTAGGTGCAATTTCCCAGTAAAGCCAGACATACAAAATGGCACATACATTTGGAGTTTGTGTGCAGTGGCAAGAGGCTCTGGCATACCCATATTCTGCTTGCAAATAAATAAAAATAATAAATGTTGAGGCTGGAAAGAGGGCTCAGTGGTTAAGAGCAGGTCCCACACAAGCATGAGGGCCTGAGACTGCCTGAGTTCAGTTCCCCAACACCCAGTAAACAGCCAGGCATGGCTACACATGTCTGTAACCCCAACCCTGTGGGGCGCAGAAAGCCTGTAACAAGCCCAGTAATCAGTAAGACTCTGTCTCAAGAATACAATGAGTGATAGAGAAGGGACACATGATGTTCTCTCTGGCCACAGCATAGGTGTGCACACACCACCACACATGCTACACATACAAAGTATGGTGTCCACCTGTAATCCCAGAATTTGGGAGGCAGATGAAAGAGGATCAAGATTTTGAGGCCATGGGCTGGGGAAATGGCTCAGCAGTTAAAGGCTCTTGCAAAGCCTGACAGCCCTGGTTCAGTTCCCCAGTATCCACGTAAAGCTAGATGCATAAAGTGGTGCATACATCTGAAGTTCATTTGCAGCAGAAAGAGACCCTGACACCCACTCTATTTTTTTTTTTTTGAGGTAGGGTCTCATTCTAGCCCAGGCTGACCTAGAAAATGGACCTAAACTCAGTCATGCTCCTACCTCGGCCTCCCCAGTGCTGGGATTAAAGGCATGCACCACCATTTTTATTAAAATATTTTTTAAAATATTTTTTCAGTTTTGAGGCCATGTGTGCACTAACTCACAAACCTGCATATACACATGTACAGTACCCATATATATAGGCAAAAGAAGTTTTGAAGCCAGTGTTGGTTACGTTGTATAGCCTAATAAAAAACAAGGGCTGGGGATGTAGGTCAGTGGTAGAGCTCTCACCTAGCATGACCTGCAAGGTTTTTGGTTTGATCTCCAGTATTGCAGACAGGAGAGGGGAAGAAAGAAGAAGAGAAGGGAAGAAGGCTGATTCTGATACAGGGTGAAAGGGGATCAGAAGAGGCAGAGAAAGACTCCCAGAGAGACAGAACTGCTTCAGTGTCTAGGAAGGTCTCTGATGACATGGCATTTAAGGTAAAACCTGGGGGAGGAGGTGTGTTCTTTGTTGAGCAAATAAAGGAATGAAACTGACTTGGAAGTCACCTCTGAGAAAGCTGGATGTCTGAATCCTTCTAAGTATGCTGATACTATGTGGGCTCGTCATGGAGGTGAGGTGGGAGTCAAAGTAGGAGGGGATGGAAGCAGGCTCTGGTCAGGACTGAGCTGTAAGCTTTCCCAGGTATGGTGGGAGAGGACTGGCTGCTGTCCTTACTGGCAAGAGACACAGCACATTTCCTCACCATTGGAAAAACAGTCTCCCACTCCCATTGACTCTTGCTCTGGGGACTCTTTCCTGTCCCACTCTTGTCTGAAGAGTAGGAGGAGGTGGCATTAGACTGAATCAAAATAAAGCCCAGATGACTCAAATGGCAGCCGGCGGACAAAAGTGGTTAGATACATGTGAGAATGTAGGAACTGGTGCTGCCTTCGCCCCCTCACTTGGAAGATTTCAGGAAATTAGGGTCACTGTGGAACCATCCTGAGCCTCACAGGGTCGATGCAGGTCTCCACATGTGAGGGCAGTGAGAGCGAACATTCTTCCACCAACTCCCCATTCTTTTTTAGAGGTCATGCAGGATCAAGTGAGCTAGGGTTTGGTTGGCATTTTTAAAAAATGTGTGTAATCTTTGTGCATGTCATGTAACGTGTAGTCAGAGGACAACTTAGTGTGTTTTCACTTTCTACCTTGCTTGAGGCAGGGTGTCCTGTTTTCAGCAACTGTGTATGCCAGGCTACCTGGCCCTTAAGCTTCTGAAAATTCTGTCTCCACCATCCATCTTAAATAGGCACACTGGGATTGTAGACATTCAGTACCATGTCCAGCCTTAAATGCATTCTGGGAATTTGAACTCAGATGTTCACACTTGGCTGAACAAGTGCTTTACTCACTGAGCCATCTCCCCAGCCGTGAGCTAGGGTTTGGAAGGATATGCTGTTATTTTCTGGCAACTGTTTCATATTCATCACAAGGATCTTCATTTCTGTCACCCAAACAAAACTCTTGTTAGTGCTGGAGGAACCCAGGGCCGTGTACATGCTGGGCAACTGCTGCACCATGGAGCTCCATCTCCCAAACAAAACCAGGCCGAGTATGATGCTGAACCTGACACAGTAGTATATGCTAATCCCAGCTAGTTGGGAGACCGAGGTGGTGGTATTGTGAGGGCAAGCCCAGCCTGGACAACTTTGAGACCTTGTCTCTTACAAAAAAATTTTAAAAAATCTAATCACACTGAGCCAGGCGTTGTGGCGCATGCCTTTAATCCCAGCACTCTGGAGGCAGAGGCAGGAGGATCACTGAGTTTGAGGCCAGTCTGGGACTACAGAGTGAGTTCCAGGTCAGCCTAAAAAAATAATAATAATAATAATAATAATTGATTTAGGCAGGAGGATAAGAGTTTGAAACCAGTCTGGCTACATAGTAAATTCCAAACCAGCTTGGGCTATGAGTAATATTCAATTAAGTACCTGTGTATTTGTTAACTATCAAAGCAACAATTTGAGTATATCCTCTGCCTTCAGTGTCTGGTGTAGAATAGTTGTTAACTGATTGATAATCTAACCATGTTCGAGGTCCCATCATACTTGCAAGACTAAAATATTGCTGAAGCACAACACCCTGAAAATACCACGCAAGGCTCATTGCTATGGGTAACTTATTCAGAGTTGTTCCCTCCCCCTTTTTTTCCTTAGGATGTGAACAGGCTGCCCCTCAGCATCTGTATCTCTAGCTGGTTGTCAAAGCTGAGAGGACAAGGAGGTATATTTCACACTAATGACAGCTCAGCTCTTAGAAACCTGTGGCCAGAGCACCTGGAAATGGGAAGGGGGCTTCACAGGGCTTCTGCCTGAGCTATCCTGTGTAGATCAGCTGATGGGACTGGCATAATTCAGATGTGGAATTTACTCAGCAGCCCTGTGTGGCCTTTCTGCCCACCAGGCATTAGCATCTACCCCTCCCCGCAATGTAGTTTCCAAAAGCTTCTAGCTCAGAGGGGCAAATAGAGCAAAAGTAGGGGGGAGATCATTTTGTTCAAACTTCAAAGTAGACTTCTCCAATAAACTGAATTTGGCAGTTAACTGGGCATGGCATCTCATACCTATATTTCTAGTACTTAGGATGCTGAAGCAATATTGCTGTGTTTTGGCCAGCCTGGATTACAATGAGAACTTGCTGGTACCCCCTCCCAAAAGCTTTGCAGTTGCCAAAGGTTTACAATGAACCTTATTACAGAAAAGTGATTTTGCTATTGGATTTCAGAAATGCTAGTCGGTAACTGGCCCACACAATACCTATGGAAAAACACTGCCTGGGGCTAGCCTCACTGGGAAACCTGCAGGAGTTTGGGCAAGGCTCTTAGGCCTGTGCTTCCTGGTCTTCATCTATAAAATGGGATTAAAATGCTTTCATTGTATGAATGAAAGTTATTGCTGTGAGACACTTATTTCAGGCCTGGCAACCAGCAAGTGCATAAAATTGACACTGCATAAACAATGGCTATTGACTAATCCTGTTCCCATTCCTCCATTTAACCCAAGGTAGTCCTCAAGGAAATGAAAGGGGGGAGGGGTTAGGTTAGATATATGTCAAGGCCCTGCCATTCCCAGGTTTTTCTGCCTTGCGAAGGCTTTTTAAGTGATGCCATTAAAGAAACTCCCTGAATTGTACCATTTACTGAAGGTGTACTATATGTCAGGCACTGCTCTAAGCTGAGAATACAGCCATAAGTGAAAGACAGCCAAGGCCACGGCATTAATGAACCTACACGATTTGGGGAAAATCCTGCAAGCAAACAAGTTTAAAAAAAAAGTGTTGAGAAGGAAATGCATGGCACAAAAACAGAGCACGAACCTCTTTTCTTTTGCATGGGTGCCAACAGCTCTGTCCAGGGCAGGTGTGGGAAAAGCCCAGGTTTTACTAACTGGCAGACCTGTTCTGGTTCCTGGTGTCCATGGTTTGGCCTCCTGCTTCACCAGTAAATGGTTAATAAAGGCTGTTAAGATTGCCGTAATTAAGACAGTTTTTACAATTTCATAAGTTAGGTTAGCTAAACTGACTTTTGTGTAGCACTGTATTGTTCGGAAGACCTGTCCTGCTCACTGAAGAGTAAACATTCTTGAGAGCAGTCTGAACTGATAGCATTTTCATCAAAGCACCTGTCAGTAGAGACTTGTTCTTGGCCAATGGCTGCTGCTCATGTCTTAATGCAACCTCTAAGCAATACAAGTAATCTGGTGATCTCCAAAATTGGCCGTAAGATAAAACTTCTATTTCTCATATACTTAATTTCGGTATTTGTCTCAGTCATACAACATAGTTCAAAAGTGTAAGTATGTAACATAAATACATAGGAATGTGATGATACGGATGGGGTGGGTGTACTATCAGAAAAGGCCATGTAGAGGCTAAGACCAGCCTTTATTTTACTTCTCAACATAAATTGTGTATATTCCCAATACCTACCTACCTACCCTGCAGGTACCACTATGCTAGTTAGCAAGAAATTATGTATCTGTTGCCAGCTAAGTAAACAGCAACTTCTGGAGAATATGCACAAGTCAGAGGACAGACAGCCTCTCCTGCTTCCATCATTTCAAGCAGCGTATCTCCTGCAGGTGGTCCCTGCCTCAGCAGAAAGTAATTCATTTATTTCACAAGGTCTCTGCTTAGTCCATTAAGACTTGTGTCCTTCCAACACGCACACAAGTGTGCCCGCGCACACACACATACACACATCACATACTCCACCCTTTCAAACCATTCACTTCACCTCCACAGAGGTGACACCATTTAGAACTAAAAAAAATGAAGCAGTAACATATTCAAAATAAAAATAAAGCTGACTTTATTTAGAAGATAAAGGTGGTGGTATCAGTTTTGGTTAATAAAGTTGGGCTCAAGTGTTTTAACAGGTCTTTAATGCCATCACAGAGACTGGCATGCCAGCGGCATTCTGAATGCCAATACAGAGTGAAGTTGTTTCAGAAACCAAGAGGCTATCAAAAGCTGATGGAGTTTGGATGTCTCTTAAAGTCAAACTAACACACTTCTTAAATAGTAAGCGTAAATAGATTGCTTGGTTCTGGAAAGTTAACACTACACTGAGCAGTTCCCCTCCCTTTCTCCACAAATCCCTAGGGCAATTATTACAGTTGCCTCTGACAGCAAACTTTCGGCATTTCAACAGAAAGAGGGGGGCTGAGGAGAACTGGGGAAAATGAAGCAAAATAAATGTGATTGGAGCAGGCAGCTGCCATTCATGGCAGACCAAAGTCTAGCCCTATGCCCGTTTTCTTCACATTTGCACTGCCATCTTCCCAAGCAGACGGTCACTATATTCTTGAAGGAATGTGCCGAGACAGGGTGGGGAAGGGCCATTCAGCCAGTGGACAGTTTCCTTAGGTGGTACAACTGATAAATGGCCAGACTAGGGAAAACCCAGCAGTCGGAAGGTAACTAAAACGATTAAATGCATAACCAGCGCAGAACAGCTACAAGGCACCAAGACTACAATCCACCAGCCACTTCCTCCTCCCCAGCATCGAATGCATGTGAAAGCATTAGTAACAGCACTCATCAATTGCTTCCCTGGAACAAAACATGACAAAACACATGGAAGGTTTTGTTTTCGTTATGGTTCTTGGTGTACTTTATTCTCCTGCTGTCTAGCTGAACAGCCCACACAGGACAGACATGGGTAGCACTGAGGAATGATCATTCTTTTTCTTTCCCCACTATTTCTGGCCCTCCCTAACCTGCCCCAACCCTATCTAGTATCAGGAATGGTTAGTATATCCAAAAGAACAGCTAAAATGGAAACAAGGCATGTAGAGGCCCAGGCCTCTCAATAGGGCTTAGGAGCTGGTGTGTTTCTCAATTCACAATGGAGCGTCTCTCCTTCAAATACCGTTTTTTTTTTTTTTTTGTACACTGGTTCATACATCAGATCAGCACTTGACTTTGAACCTGGCACCAAAAGGCACAATATCTGATACCCTGTACAAGAGCTATTAGAGATGCTGCTATATGGATAGACAAAAACAGAGCTAATCCTACTTACAAATGGAAGGCTTGGATAAGGAGGGGAAGATACAAAGGAGTGATGGAAAAAAATTGTACACCCATACCTTTTGCTACAATAGAAGTAAAAGTGGGAACAAGAGTCTTGTTTTTTAACCCTCCAACAGGAAGCAACTTAAAAACTTCCTTTTTTTTGAAAGCAGCATATTCAAAATGTCAGCAAAAAATCCTAATAGCTGTAAAACCCAAAAAGGGATCAAAGCTCACTGAAATCCTTTCTTATTGCTGAAAGATTCTTAACTTCAGGGTGCCCTGTTCCCTTGTAGAAGGGAAATCATAGCACATCACACTACAAAATGTGTGAGCAGGGGAATGTTTGACATCATTTTATTAATCTTCATCAATGAAAAAATAGAACCTTTAAGTGCCATTTTCATCACAACAGCTCTAGTTAAGTGTGTGTGTCTATATATACACACATAATTTTCTGTTTGCTAGTTGGTTTGGAAGTGCAGCAAGAGACCAATACCGCATTGCAGTCAATCAAATAAAAGAACAGAAGGCCAAGCAGTTTCCAAATGGTTATTTTATCAGATTGTTTGAACATTAAATTTATCTTCATTTGCAATTCAAAATAGTTACCTGAAGTTTGCTTCTTGTGTGTATTTACTTTTATTGTACATGTGTGTTCTAAGTCTTTGGCACAATTTTCTGGGGCGTGCAGACTGCCACGACACAGGTCAGGAGAGAGCTTTTCCTTTGTGCTGCCAATTTTTGAGGTTTTAAATTTTGGTTAGGGTTGTAGCTTTTTTATTTTCCCCGAAGTCTGCATTCTTTATTTGCAACAATAGTACTTTAGGTTTTCTATATCATCTAACTCATTTTCTTTTTCTCCCCCCTCCCCCCACTCCTACATTCACAGTTGAACCATAGTATCAGGAAAGGTGCCTTGATGAAAAGATCAGGATAGGAGCTCTGACCATTCGTCAGGGTTTTTCCTAGAATAATTAAAACAAAACCTAAAGAGCTTCTTTCCTTTTTTTTTTTTTAAACACATCTCTTGTGCTGCATCAGTAGACAGAACTTCAGTTAGTTAATGAAATGCAACATCTAACCTTTTTTTTTCTGGGGAAAAAGAAACTGCAATGACTTAAAGTTGAGAATGTGGATACCGCCTCACTCACACACACTCATTCTCAGACTGTAAAATCCCTCACGCTCCTTCTAACCGGCACATTATGTAGTACCATGTGGCAAAGGTACGGCGAAGGTGGGTCAAGACCCGGGCTCCATCTTTCTCCTCAGTAGCAAAGGCCAGGCTGCCTTTTACAACAAAGCACCACAGCTGAACCCAGTCCCTCCTCCTTTCCCAAACCAGTCGTTCCCTTCGGCACCAGCCAACACAGAAAAGCTAGTTCTAGCCTCCCCTGGGAAGAGACAGTTTGTTGTTGTTTTAATAAGCAAGTAAATCCATCGCTTCTCTTTTCCGAGATGGCCGATGTTATGGTTTTCTAAAGTCAGTGCTTACTTAGCTCACTAACAGCGCTGCTGCTGTTGGCTGCGGCAGGATTTTCAATGTGTGTGTTTTCAAGCTCACTCATTCATCCTCTCATTCCCAAACACTCAGCATCCGTGCACACTCCTCACTTCCGGGTTTTTCAAAAGATTGGAGATTTCCAGTGGGGGTCTCAGGTTATCATCCCAACAGTACCAGATCTAAAAAAAATAGATGGGAGATAAGGTCAATCCAGCAATCACACACATCTGACACAGAACAAATGCCTGACTCCTACAACTCAATGCTCCCAGGCTGGAATGGGATTTGCCACCTTCACAAGTCATTTACCTGCTCTCCTAAGCACCTATATAGCTCAGGGTAAAAATGCTTGCTCTACTTGTGAGGTTTTGAGTTCAATCTCCAAAAGCATAGCAAATAAATCTAAAACAGTGTATCTTATTAAGATCTATGCTAATTAAAGAGGGGGGGAGAAACTTCCGATTTTGCTGAGTGTGGTAGTACATGCCTTTAATCTTAGCCTGGGATACAGAGTAAATCCAGGTCAGCTTAGGCTAGAGTGAAATCCTGCCTTAAAAAAACATATATTAAAGCTTCTGCCCTCTAATGGGTGGGAGCTCTTCATACTCACCTCTTTCCTTCTCTTAAAGACTTAAAAAAAAAAAAACCCTCCAATTTCTTATACCGCTCAGCAATGTGTAAGAAGGGCTGAGGCTATAGGTCAATGGTATACTACTTGTCAAACATCTGGGTTCTATCTCCAAAATCAAACAAACAAAACAAAAATTTGGTGTATTTATCAGTTAATAAGCTGTTTTCAGGCTGGGGAGATGTCTCCGTGGTTAAGAGCTCCTGCTGTGCAAGTATGGAGACCTGATGGCCAATATCCATGTGAAAAAGCTTGACATGGCCACCCAAGCCCATAGCCTCAATGCTGAGGTGAGTGGCAGAGACAGTTAGAGACTTAGTCTCAGGGAAGTGAAGAGTGAAAAGAGGACAGTACATCTTCCTCTGTCCTCTGCATGCATGTCCTGCAACCATGTTCATCTGCATACACATACACATACACCTAACACACGTTTTCCATCATCATGAAGAGTCAAATATTTGGCTCAGGAAAGAGTAAACGATTTTACTAATATGCCAAAATGGCTTACAGCAATGTACCTTTTCCCAAGAAAGCTAAAGAAAGAAGACAGTGGAGATCTTACCAAGCTTGGTTCTTCAGTTTCCTCAGTTCTTTTGATGCCCATGTAGCAAGGGTTTTTGCTTTGTTAGTCTTCGATCTTCGTCCTTCAGTTAATAGTTCATGAATCATTGGCCTAGCTTCTACTAATTTCAGTACATCCTTCCCAAATGCAGTACATAAATCCCTGTGCAAAACAAACACACCTGAGAATGACCTCTTGGCACCAGTTACCATGCTTTTTGATCCTGCAAAACCAGGCTAAGTTAACTATGGGTTTCTTCTTTGTTTTTTTTCGAGGTACAGTCTGGCTTTAGCCCATGCGGACCTGGAATTCATTATGTAGTCTCAGGGTAGCTTCAAACTCACAGCAATCCTTCTACCTCTGCCTCCCAAGTGCTGGGATTAAAGGCATGCACCACCACGCCTGGTTTCTTAGAATTTACTTAGTTCTTAAAACTCCAAGAGATTTCTGAGATAATTTGGGTCTAAAGTGATAGGATGATTTGCCAAGGTTAAACAGCCTAATTCATGTTAAAAATCAGGAGTAGAGCTGAGCATGGTAGCAACACATTGCCAGTATTCAAGAACTGAGACAGGAGGATTGTGAGTTCAAGTCCTGTCTTGGCTACACAGCAAGATTTGTCTCAAAGGGGAGTAGGTGGGTAGAGAACCAACCAGAACTAGAACCAAGTCTTTGAGCTCAAGACCAGTATTCTTATAATACCTCAGTAGACACTAAAACGGGAAATTTGTTGGCAACGTTAAGATTTCAGTGGCAAGAAATTATAGCTCTTCAGGATCTGGAATTAATTATCATTTGTGGTCAACCAATATGGGTTTTCTGGGTTTTTTTTTTTTTGTTTTGTTTTTTTGTTTTGAGAGGGTCTCTTACTAAACCAGAATGACCTGGAATTCACTATTTAGCCCAGGGTGGCCTCAAACTCATGGTGATAACCCTACCTCTGCTGGGATTAAAGGCATGTTCCACCACACTCATTTTCCAATATGATTTGTCTATAAAGAAATCTCCTGTGGGTCTGGGAATATAGCTTAGTGATGGAGTGTCTGCCTCATATGTCTTGTAAAGCCTCAGGTTCCATCCCCAGCACTACAAAAACAGAAAGTTATCTTCTCTGTGCCAAAGAAGTGGGTTGTTACCATATGTACTCTCAGATTTTTCCTACACTCTTTCCATGAGAATCTCTTCAGCTATTGGAAGTGGGTATAACTTACCCTATCAGTCCAGCAGCACAGGCTACTACTCCATCTGTATGATCCTCATCTCCAGCAATGTGGTCAATAAAAGACAGAATAAATTCTACTCTGGGTTGTACCAGCATTACATCCGCTACAAAAGAAAGAGGAGGGGGCTGGGGAGATGGCTCAGTGCTAAGAGTGCTTGTGTCTTAAGCATGAAAATTTAAGAAGGCCTGAGACCACCCAAGTTCATTTGTCTAGCTCCCATGTAAAGAGCTGGGCATGGCTATACACATCCAAAAACCCAGAAATGTGGAGGAGAGACTGAAGAATGGCTGGGGCTCTGGGTTTGGGGAGAGGCTCCTTCTCAAGGAAATGTACAGCTGAGTGATAGAGGAGAACATCCAACATTCTGCTCTGGCCTCCACATATATTCATTCCCAGAGCACACACATCTCCACACCAAAGCATACACTATATATGCACACCACACATTCCACACTCTCAAATGCACACCACACGAAATCTAGTAAAACTGCCCCATATCTGGCAGGACCAAACCTCTTTCTACATTGTCAACTATCCTACCCCATTAACATGCTTCAAAAGCTAGATAACCAGCTATGGAGAATTCCAAATCATTCTCCTGAGATATGTATGATATTCTGAGCCCACAGAAGAAACTAATGTTCCTGTTCAGTTTCTTTTCCTCAAGTAAAGCACCCATTCCTTTAACATCGCATCCTTTATAACTATCTGTTTTCATAATCAGATGTAATATAGTAAAGAACATTTTTGAGGCAGGGTTTCCCTAGCCCAGGCTGGCCTCAAATTCATGGCAATCCTTCTACCTCAGTTTTCAACGTGCTGGGATTATAGGCATGAGTCACCATGCCCGGATTTTTTTTTTTTAAATGGTACTGAAGATTGAACCCAGGACACCTCACACACAGTAGGCAGGTGCTCTTATAGCACTGAGCTACATCCTCAAATGGAACAGAGAAGAAGCAAAGGGAATTTGTCCCTGAACCCTCAATGGCAAAGAGGTTAAAAAAAAAAAAGTACAAATATCTCTTTTCCAATAGCTTTGCTGGAACCCCCCCCCCTTTTTTTGCCATGTTCAAGAAATGTTAGAAAGGGCCAAAGATAGCATTTGGTGGTAGATTGTCTATCATGAATGGGCCCTGAGTTTGATTCCCCCTACCCCAGCACCAAAAAGAAAAAACCACCCACAAAACAGCACCAGTACCAGCAAGGAGAACAGAAATGCTATTGTCTATATACAGCCTCCCTTAAGCAGCTCTCTTCACTGGGGTTCTGCCGTTCTCCCCTCTTATAAGCACCAGTGAGCTACAGCAGGAAAGATGCACCCCTGCCCAATGGACTACTGGAGCTGGGTTGTATACTCAACGGTGTACGTTCTCCTGATCTCCCTTCAATCCCTGCACGATTCCGGTGTAAGCCTCCAAGCAGCCTTCTCTTAACTCATTCAGGTAATCCACCATGTCAAAGTCTGACTGGAAGAGACAAAGAACAAACAGAACTTTTATGATTCTGATCTGGTAAATCTGAAAACAGTCCCTCTGCTCCAATTAGAGCTGGACTTAAAAAAATCCGCAGCAAAGCCTCAAAGCTTACCTTGTCCACCTGGGCTTGGGAGGCCTGCTGAAGGGTATTCAATACAACCTCTAGGTATTTTTTAAACTCTCCACCAATGGCAAGGGCAATATCACCAAACACAGAGAGAATCTGTGGCTTCACAGACCTGTGGACATTCTCATTCTAACAAAGAGAAAAGAAAATGGGAATTTATAAATGTCAAATTTGTTTAGTCCAAAGACTCTAGAAACTTTGGACACCCACAAAAGTTAATGATGGTTACTGCTGGATAAACTGTTTACTTTGTGTTTACAGTTTCTTTTCCTCAAGTAAGCTCCCATTCCTTTAGCATCACAACTTTTATGACCACCTGTGAAAGTGAGCAGTTCCATTCTCCAAAAGCTGTTAGTGAGTGTTTTGGGAACTACATCTCCTGCCATAAGCCCGAATATTCAAAGAATGGCTAATTCAATTTGTGTAGACACTCACCCCCAAATTCTCCAGGAGCAGCTGCATCACCTCATCACAGAAAGGTAAGATGTTAGACTGTAGGGCTCGGCATAAGTCTCCAACTAAGCCAACAGCTGCCAAACACACCTGCAAAGAATCATGGCAATAATTTCAAGAACAGAAAAGGCTGCCTGCAGAAGGCATTTTCACCTAACAGCTGGTCACTTCACATGAATCAGAATTAAGGAAACACCCTCTTCCTGCTGAGATTAACAACCAATATAGCAAGAAGGAAATTAGGATTATCTAAACTATCATAAAAAAAGGACAGTGTTCAGCAGGCATAGTGGTGGCAGGAGCAAATTTGCTCCTTAGGGTACTGATGACCCTTTAACCTGCTTTTCTCAGACTTTCCAGCTCAGACACTAACTTTACAAAAAAATGGGAAAACCACCTAGGCTACAGGGGCCTCACTTTTGTCTATACTAAACTATCATATATTAATGAGAATATGTAATTTTGAGGGTTGGAATATAACTCAGTAGTAGTGTTGCCTAGCATATACAAGGCCCCAAGTTTTGTCCCTGGCACTTTTAAAATATACAAATACCAAAGATATTGAGAACCATGTCCTACCTGGTACTCAGCATAATTTTTTAATCCAATGCCCAGGAAGGGTTTAAAGGCTTCCATGTACTTGAGGAATTCACCACCCAAGACTGTTAAAGAAAGAAACTATTAGCTAATAAGAGCAACACAGATGAGGTGAGGAAAATAACCACTGTGGCACTACAGAAATATATTCATTCACCTCATCAAGTTCAGTGGAGTATGCATTAATTACTAGTTCCATCCTGAAGGCATCAAAGCTATTTCATGTAAGCCAAACTTCTAACTGCTGGAATGGTAAAATTCTTACCAAAGACAATGTCATGTCTCCCCAGAATGGGATTTTACTGTGACTAAACCAATACAGTAGTATAGACCTTGAGGAGCTTCAGGAATAACTCAAGTTGACTAAGTCAGCAATATTGCTTCTTGTCTATCCCTCCTCTATCTGATTAAATGTCCTCTTCCCTGGAGATCAGCTTCAAAACCATAGCAAAGAGTGTTATTCCTTGACGGGCAATCCCATCAAGCCACAACTAGGAAAAGCAGCCTAAGGGTAGCAAGGGAGTATAGCTCGCTGTTGTGGAGCACCTGCCTACCAGGTGTAAGTCCCAGCAATGTGAAAGGAAGTCAAAGAGGTTGGTGACAGCAGAGCTTTAGATCCAAGGCAGCCACTTTAGGAGCCTTTCCAGCATGGTCACATTGCCACAAAGCTAGCAACAGGTTTTTCTCTCCACACAGGTCTTTGCACACTAGCCAAAAACCCTACTAAACTAAGATACACCCCACAGCATCCCTGTTCTTTTTTGAGACAATGTCTTATCATAAGCTGACCTCAAACTCAAATCTTCCTATCTCCACCTATAGTAACCTATAGTGTGCTTCTTGTATTACAGGTGTCCACCATCACAGGTGGCTTTGGACACAGAATTTTTTTTTTTAAACTCTAGTCCAGGGTGTCCTGAAACTCATAACAATGTTCTCTGGACTGCTTGGGATTAAAAAGGTGCGTGTTGCCATACCCAGCTGGACATAAGACTATGCTAAAAATAGGTTTGTTCCTCAGAAGAATAGACCTCAAGTAATGGTGTTAGTAATATGCTTGCAGGTCACCCCTGAAGAAGCATTTCAGAACCCTAAAGTGCTTTAAGAGCCTTCAAAGACTCTTAAGTCAGATAGGTTCCCAAGAGCAATTTCCTATAGTCAAACAAGTAACAATCAGAATCAATTCCTAGAGCTTAATAATGCATTCAAGCCGGGTGTGGTGTCCCACTCCTTTAATCCCAGCACTCGGGAAGCAGAGGTAGGAGTTCAAAGCCACCCTGAGACTACATAGTGAATTCCAGGTCAGCCTGGACTAGAGAGAGACCCTACCTCGAAAAACCAATAAATAAATAACAATAATAAATAAAATAATAAAAATAATAATGCATTCCATACTACATCAAGCCCCAGGATATGTTATAATCCAAACCAGGAAATGCCAAGTAACAGGAAAGAAACTAGAATCTCTCACTTCGTCCATCATAATAGGAGGCAAACTTCAACAGGCAAGTTAACCTTCAAAGAAGAACCTTAAGATACGCTCTTTCTTGCTTTCTGGAGACACTAACCTTCCACCAGGGTGCTAACTGCCATCAAGGCATCCTCTTGAAGTCCCCCAGACCCAGCTGTGCTTTGGAACATCCTTAACAGGGAGGCCATGACCACATCAGAGATCTGTAAAGCATCTTGATGCTGAACTTTTCGGAGAACATTCTGTGAAATGAAGAAGTTAGGATTTGTTGATTACAAACCCTCCAACCAGAACACTACACACCTTTTCTTTATAAAAACCATCATGTTTTTTGATTTTCTTTTAGAAAAAGGCCAAACACAATTTTCTTCTTAAAGAACTATGGCAGCAAACTATCTGCAATCAAGCTTTTTTCTTCTTTTCTTCCTTTTTTTTAAACATTCTTTTTTATATTTTATTAATTTATGAGAGAGAGAGGCAGAGAGAGAGAGAGAGAGAGAGAGAGAGAGAGAGAGAGAGAGAGAGAGAGAGAGAGAGAGAGAGAGAGAATGGACACACCAAGGCCTCCAGCCACTGCAAATGAACTCCAGACAAATGCACCCTCTTGTGTATCTGGCTTTACATGGGCACTGGGGAATCTAACTCAGGTCCTTCTGCATTGCAGGCAAGCGCCTTAACCGCTAAGCCACCTCTTCAGCCCCCTTCTTCCTTTTAAAAATATTTTTGTTTATGAGAGGGGGGAGGGAAAGGGAGAGAACAGGTGTGCCAGGGCCATCAGCCACTGCAAACAAATTCCAGACACATGTGCCATCTTATGCATCTGGCTTTATATGGGTACTGGGGAACTCAGATTCTTCTGCTTTGTAGACAAACGCCTTAACTGCTAAACCATCTCTCCAACCACCCTCCTTTTTTGCAGCAAGGTATCACTCTAGCCAAAGCTGACCTAGAACTCAATTTTGTACCACAGGCATGCATCAAACTCAGCAATCCTCATATATCACCCTCTCAAATGATGGGATTCAAGGCATGTGCCCCTACACTAGACAAGTATACATTTTAATCTCTTGTTTGTTTTTTTTTTTTCCCCTTGAGGCATCTTGTTTCTTTTTTTTTTCCTTGAGGCAAACTCTCACTCCAGCCTAAGCTGACTGACCATGAATTCACTCTATGCCCAGGCTGGCCCTCAGGGGCAATCCTCTTACTCAATCATCCTATCACAGCCTCCCAAGTGCTGGGACTAAAACGATTTGCCACTATGCCTGGCTCCTCTGTTTCTTAATTCAGCGAAAGTACAAAATAATCCTCTATGATATAGAAAGCCACCTCCTGTGCACCTTATTTGTCTGAAAAATCAGTAACTTTTATATTCCAGTTTATAGGAATAACAAATGACCTCAGCTTTCAAGAAGGATTTATCGGGCTGGGAGATGGCTCAGCGGTTAAGGCACTTGCCTCCAGTGCCTAAGGCCCCAGGTTCAATTCCCTAGTACCCACATATGCCAGACCCACAAGGTGGTGGCTCTGGTGTGCTCTCTCTCTCTATTTCTGTTTGAAAATAAATAAATTTTAAAAAAATAAGGATTTATCATTTTTTCTCATAATGCAAACAAAAAGCAACCCTTCCCACATCCCTATTATGAGTGATAATCAAGAAAAAAAATCTTGCTAAAATAAAGCCAAAAGCCAGGAGTGGTAGCATTTGGGAGGCAGAGAAAAGAGGATTGCTGTGAGTTCAAGACCAAACTGAAGCTACACAGCAAATTCCAGATCAGTCTGGGCTAAAGACCCAACCTCAAAAAAAAAAAAAAAAAAAAAAAAAATCAACCAACCAATCAATAAAATGAAGCCAAGCTGAGTTCTTCCAATTCCATCCATACTCATTAAAACAGCTTATGTCTGTTTGGTCCATCTAGCCACTTAATTATTCCTGTATTGTCTGATAAGAAAAGATCTAACAGTCATGCTTTAAAATATGAAATCTGGAGCAAAAAGAAAATGGAGTTCACAAGTCACTGAATATCAAAACCTAATACCATATTAAGCTCCAGACAAAAGGTTGCTGGCTTTTATTCTATGACAGAAAAGTAATTCCTTGCTTGGACATGGTGGTGCATGCCTTTAATCCCAACATTTGGGAGGCAGATACAGGAGTATCACCAATGACTTCCAGGCCACCCTGAAACTATACAGTGAATTTCAGGTCAGTCTGGGCTAGATCAAGAACCTATTGAGGGTGGGGGGAGTTCCTTGGCCACTTTCTAAGTAGACAGTGACAATTTAGTTTTCCCAATCCCTCCTGGAAAGACTGAATAAAAAAAGCGCCATAAATAATGTGGCAGCAAATTAAAAAAAAAAAAAAAAAAGACAGGTAGCCAGAGGTAGGAGAATCACTTTCACTTTGAGTTCAAGGCCAGCCAGGAACTACAGAGTAACAGGTTAGTCTGGGCTAATTAAGACTCTGCCTCAAAAACACCAAAAATAAATATATTTTTAAAAAAGATAAGAAGTTCAAGCCATTTTTTTCCCCACTGAAATAATGGGATCGAAGCTAGAGCCTTGCACATGCTAGGCAAGTGCCCAGCTACAACCCCAGCTATCAAAGCTATGCTTATTATTTATTTGCAAGCAGAGAGATACAGAGAGAATGGGCACACCAAAGCCTCTTAGTCTCTATAAATGACTACTTTTTGGATCTGGCGTTATGTGAGTACTGGGGAAATCAATCCCAGGTTGTTAGGCTTTGCAGGCAAATGGCTTGGCCGCTAAGCCCTCTCTCCAATGTAGGTATATGCTTTCAACTGTATGACTACACCTGGGAACTGAATCTCACTGAACTAGGCTATGACTAAAAACTTCATATACAAACTAGCCATACAGCTGGGAAGGACCATTACACCAAGGCATTCCCATCGTTAAACTATACAAAAATGAAATAAATTAAAAACTTGTATCTTTCTAGACAGAAAAAGTGTTCCAATCAGTCACAAATCACAGCTTTCTGAAAGCAGCTCAAGTGAGTCAGCATCATCACACTATTTCAGAGTTCTATGTATATATGAACTTGTCACACCAGTAAGATTCTCTTCGATGGAACTATGTAAGTGAGAAGGCACCACTATACCTGAAGAGTTGCACACAGTAAGGATTGAAGATCATTGAACTGGATCCTATCTGACGTGCTTTGGATATGTGACTGTAACAGAAAGAAGAAAGGAGGTTCTAAATGACCACCCAACACATTTTCAGGTATTGCTGCGATTCATAAGTAATCTTTACCCACATTAATAGGAAAGTGAATAAAAAGTGAAAATAAATGATATATAAAATGAGTATGAGACAATAGTGGCACATAACACAAATGTTAAGTTACAGTGCTTTTGCTTTTTAGTGCTCAGGATTAAACCCAGGGCCTTGCTCAAAGTTGTAATGTTTTCACATAGGCCCTCTATATAGTCTTTGTGGGAAAATAGAACCATCAGAGAAGGGGAAAATGTGAGAAGTACCGACCCCTACCCCTACGGCCAAGTTACTCCCAAAACTCACCTCCATCTGAAGCACCTGCTGCAGTCTTTCCATAATGACCAAGGTTGTTTTCTGAACTGCAGGGTAACAATCCTTAGCACTATTTTTCACGATTTCCATTAGAGATTCATATGCAGAACTCCTCAGATTGTTTTGGTGTCCATCGGGTCTGTAAGAACACATTGCAAGAATCTTACTTAGGAGAAAGGAAAGAGTAGTTGAGGCAGACAGGAGCTGGCCATGTATTTCAGAGGTGCAGCGCCTACAATTAATTGCAAGGCCATGGGCTCACCTTTGACTACTGCAAAAATAGGAAACCAAGGCTGGAAAGATAGCTCAGCAGTTAAGGCACTTGCCTACAAAAACCAATTACCTGGGTTTAATTTCCCAGTATCTATGTAAAGCCAGATGCACAAAGTAGAGCATGCATCTGGAGTTCAGGGGCTTGATGTCCTGATGTGCCTATTCTCCCTCCCCCTTCTCTCTCCTTGCAAAATTAATTAATTAATTAAAAAGGAAACCACTACACATTATGGACAATAAATATATATTTAAGATTTAAAAAAAAAAAAAAAAAAAGGAAACCAGAAGAAAGTGGTATGATTGCAGCTCAGGTTTGAATTACGGAATACACCACCAATAAACTAGTGGCTCATACCTGTAATTCTAGCACTTGGGAGGCTGAGACAGGAGGACTGCCATGAGTTTTGAGACCAGCCTGGAGGACTCAGGGTATTGTCTCAAAAAATAAAAAGTTGTATTGGAGAGATGGCTCAGCAGTTAAGGAACTTGCCTGAAAAGCAGAAGGACCCGAGTTCCTCAGGACCCACGCATATAAAGTCAGATGCACAAGGTGGTACAGGCATCTGGAGTTCATTTGCAGTGGCGGGAAGCACCATTCTCTCAATCTGCCACTTTCTCTTGCTTACTCTCAAATAAACAAATTATAAAGTTTAAAAAAAAGTAGTACAGGCCTTTAATCCCAGCACTCAGGAGGCAGAGGAAGGAGGATTGCCCTGAGTTCAAAGCCACCCTGAGACTATATAGTGAATTCCAGGTCAGCCTGGACTAGAGGAAGACCCTACCTCAAAAAAAAAAAAGAATGGATTGGCTTTTTCTTTTCTTTTTCCCCCCAGGGTATGGAAAACACTAGCCCAGGCTGACCTGTAATTTACTATGTAATCTCAGGCTGGCCTAGAACTCATGACAATCCTATCTCTGCTAGGACTAAAGGTGTGCACCACCATGTCCCACAGCATTCTTTTAACTTAAAAGTTTTTTAAAAAACTGGGAGACTACTAAAAATAGAATCTAGGTAATCCAGAATTGTGTATATTTGTTAACCTACACTGATCTCACTCTCCGATGGAGATTGTGTTTGTATTTTTCAGGATGCAGCGAGAGAGCTGGGGCCCATCTAACCCTACCAACCAACTGTAGGCCGATAGCTGAGATTCTGGCAAGAGAGGAGCCACCACAGTCATATCGTGGAGG